>BLSH010023060.1:735734-746489 GCA_018402905.1 Glandirana rugosa
AAAAATATCAATAATAAAAAATAAACCGTCTACAATCTAGATTATTATATGAACAAAACGACTGTTTGTAGACATGTTCGTCGTCACCGTGGTGGTTTAAAATGGCGGAAAGAACAACTGGGTATAAACACATATACTGGTGTACGAGGTTGAGGACCACTTGGTCATTATTAATTTGTAATAACATCTTAGAAGCAGCACAGCTCTGTTTAACGTGAAACTACTGATCACCACAGACACTGACTCGGGTATAAGTCGAGGGGGGTCTTTTTGAGCACAAAAAATGGGCTGAAAAACTCTACTTATACCCGAGTATATACGGTATTTTCATGAAGAAGAATTGCCTATACATATACTTAAAAAAGGATAGGCGGTACTACAATAATGTTTAATTATTACTGGTTCACCAGGAGTTGGAGCATGTGGTCATATACACAAATATGGGTCAACAAGAAAGGCGGTAAAATTTGGTGGTGCCACTGCTGCTTGTACAGATGTTTGTCAGCAAAACAAGTATATTATTAGATCTAACATCTGCCAAATAAAAAATAATAACTATAAAAAGCCATCCAAGTGTGCAGAGACAGACCAGTCCTGCAACTGCTTCAATAATCACTCAGTGCCCGTTCACACTATAGTGCCCATTTGGGATGCACTTCTGCATGCATGTTTTTAACACTTTTTAAAATGCATTTGACCGCCTTCCATTAGGCTGGTTTCACACCATTGCGGTGCGAATTCCAGCCTGTCTGCTGCTGAGAAGGGGCGGAGCCGCATCCAATTCGCATAGGTGTGAACCCAGCCTTACAGTTCTGTGCAGGAAAAAAGCAGCATGTTGTACTTTTTTCTGGAACTGAGAAGCACTGGAATGCACTATGTTAGTGTGAACTATGCCATTGGAACCCATATAACCTATGTTCAATACTTTATTTGGTGCAGAAAAAAAAAGTACTACTTTGCATGTGGTGTGAATGGGCCCTAAATCTTTGGTCAATCTTTGGTTTCATATTCATAATTTTATTTATTTTCTCTTATGGCTCATGCACACTGCAGCTCAAAAAATGTTTTTACAGGAATTTGAGCTTTTATTTCTCTGCCTAAACGCTGGAAGAAGCTTGTGCTTTTTTTGTGCTCTTTCGCACGTTTTTGAGATTTTTCAAGCTCTTGTGAGCATAAGCATTTTTTTTTTCACAAACCCTCCCCTCGGCTCATTTTTGTCCATTGTTTGTGCTTTTTCACACGTTTTTGGGTGCTTAGGCATCTTTTCTGCCTGAAAGATCTTCACAAAAACATGAGTTTGGTGGGGGGATTTTTCTGCCTGTAAACCCCTGAAAAAGCCATAGTGTGCATGGACACATTGGCTAACATGGAGGGAGTTTCCAGACAGAAAAAATGAGAGCTTCTTTGAGATGCAGTGCTCATGAGCCCTTATATAAACCCCAAAGTATTTAATTGTTAAATATCTCTACAGAAAAAAAAAAAAACGATATGTTTTTCCTACAGATTCCCCAGTACAGATAATATAATCTTTTCCCTTATTCTGTACCCCTAAAACTCCAATACATAAAATCTCAATTTAGCCCTCTATTCCAGCTGCTGGTTTCTAATATAACAAATACTCATGTGTGATCTAAAAACAGAGCAGTTTCAGATCACACCCACAATACAGGTAAAGGTAATGGAGAATCTATGGTCCAGAAGAGGTCCTTTTTTTTCTTTTTCAGGTCAAGTCAAGCTTTATTGCTCAGTTCTTCTACATACAGGGAACTGAAATTACATTTCCCTCGGATCCATGGTGCTTACAGGTAGTTCTAACAGTGGAGCCTAAGATCTAAATTACATAAATATAAAAATATATAATTCAACTATACAATAAAGAGTACTAATAAAAATAAGTAAATTAACTACCAATTAAAAACTACAATCAAGGTCTCTTAAAATTGAATGTAAATAGAGTTGTTACCTAAAACATGCCCCATGTATGTCGTGGCTAGCAATAAGCTAAGCTATGTATTAATAAATGGAAAAAAATGTTTTGTTCTGTAATTGTCATTTCAAGATGTTGCTCCACCAAGCCACTTGAGAAGCTGCCTTTGCTAATATGTTCCTACAGATAACAAGGAAACCTCACCTTAAGTTTAGGCGTAGGCGTAGTGTAGTATTCAACTGAAGATGCACTTATATTGTGCTGTAATGTGGCACACTTAAAAGCGCTAAAGTCCCTGCTCTAATTCCCTCAGAGAACAAGAGAGATGCCTTCCAAGCACCTGCAGATTCCCCTGACAGCACTACTAATGATTTGTTGCCGGCAGTTATTTTTTGTATCAAAGCGGACAAAAAAAAAGTACTCCTTTGCAACCTAGAAGCCTTCTAAGTAATGGCCTGGAGAAAACCTTGTTCACACCAGCACATAAAAAAAAACACAAAGGACAAAAGAAAAGACTTTACTGTGACACCAAGTCACTTGAACTCTTTAAACAATGATATGATTGAAGCCTTGTGTCATAGTACTGTGCTTTGGCAATGTTACCAACATTTTCATATTTCACACTACCACCCTCCTACTAGCCACTCATGCATATCCATACATCTTTCCCCTAATGTATGTGCAACTAGACAAAACCCCATAATTGCATATGCACATTTTCCAAACAAACTTCTCATAAGACATATACATACTGTAATTATTAATCTTTGCACCAATATGTTTTGCATAGGAATTATTTGCTAAAATGTTAAACCGCTAAAATAGGAGACATAAGTGTTCCTTGAACTTGTCTGGGGGGATGCTCACCGCTGGATTAGAATTCACATTCTATGGGCCTAATGTATTAGGCAAAATATTTATTTTAGTTTTGGATAGAGAAGAGAGAGATTAGGACATCCATCAGGGCTGTTATTGCTGTCTGTGCCCCGATTCAGGAGATTTATCCCCTCTATTTGACTTGTTTACTGTTATCACTGAAAGTGAAAGAAAATCACAAATCCTGGGTTGTCACCAGAAGAGGAATAGACAGAAAATATTTCAATGGGGAAGAAAATCACAAATCACTTTAGTTCTTGTGATCCTGGTGGCAACCAGGGAGGGATTTCCTCATTTTGGATGGATTTCCTCTTACTTCCTGTTTTTGCTATAGGAGAGGAAGTGAAGAGAAATCTACTCAATGGTGGGCACAGACTGTAAAAAAAAAAAAAAAAAAAAACTGACACAGGCTACAACCCTTACTCTATCCAAAATGAAGATTTGCCTTTAGTTATACTTTAAATAGTTCCCGCCTGGCCTATAGTCAAATGACGGCTGGATGGGACATTCGTTGTCCTGGGTGGACGTCAAATGACATCCTTTTGGAACTCGCCTCTTGCATGCCCCACAGGCCGCGCTTCATCACGATCGGTCGATGTCTACCGGACACAGTGGATAATTGATCAGTGTACCGGCTGCTACCGGTACCATGTGACCGCTGTGACAAGCCACAGCAGATCACAAGACAATTGTACACAATGATGGCTTTGATTCATGTCATTCATTGTGTACTATTGTGTTGATCTCTGTGATTGGTCACAGTGATCACATGGTACAGACAGGGACAACCACAGCCCATCTGTACCATGTGGTTAGCTGTGGCCAATCACAGTTAACCACAATAGTAAACACTGAATTAATCAATTTCATTCAGTAAAAGTGGTTGCTTATAACAGTGAAATTCACTGGTATAAACAATCATAATATGTAAAAAAGAAAAAAGAAAAAGTTCCTGATCACTTCCCCAAAGTAGCACAGTGTTAATACTGGTACTGGTAAATACAGGTCAAAGTGTATAAAAACACATTGTAAAAAAAAGATAAAAAGTAATAAAAACAAAATAAAAAAGGAAAAAATAATGATTAACATTTTTTGTTATATACTGTCACCAGTCAATGTCCCTGATCATTGCCACACCAGTTATATGATGATGCTTTACTGCACTGGTGACAGTATATTAAAAAAAACTGTGAAAAATATAAACTTGCCATGCCTCTCACTAAATATACCTTGCACTGTCGCCTTTACAAAAGGGGGTAAATTTGGAGGATATTTGTACTGTCCTGGCATTTTCGGGCCTCAAGAGATGAGATTTTCAGTTATATATACAATAGTTCGTGGACTCTATAACTTTCCTACAGACTATAAAACATATACTGATTTGGGTTATTTTCACCAAAGAAATGTAGCAGAATACAGTTTGGCCTAAATTCATGAAGAAAGATTATTTATTTGCTAAATGTTATAACAGAAACAATGAAAATGCTTTTTTTTCTTCAAAATTTTCATTTTTTTTTGTTTATCCAAAACAAAATCCAACCATGCAGACCAGATTTTAGCATATTTGGCTGGGCAATCTCTATTCATGTAGGTCAATTGGTATAGAGGAAATGCGGATCTAACAGTTGAACACCAATCAATGTAAGGCTCCATGCACACTAGCTTAAAAATCGCTGCTTCTACAGTTTTGTGTTTTGCCTGTAGAAGCAGCTCAATGGTATCCCCTATTTCCATGCAACTAGAGGCATATTTTAAAGGGTAACTCCACTTTTTTAGGGAAAAAAATGAGCAAATAAAGAAAAAATAATATAGCATATACAATTGCGACACAAGTCATATAGTAATTGAATGTTAAAAAATTACCTTTCCTTTTCAATTTGCAGCTCTGTAATTTTCTGAAAATGCAATGCAATATGGCTACCTGGAGGTGTTCTGTACACATGATGTGTACAGGATGCCCTTCAGAAACATAATCTCCTGCTTGTGTGATTGGCTCAATGATTTTCCTAGAAGTCTGTCCTAAGATACAAGTCATATTTCAGGCATCCCCCGCAACAAAAATGTCATTTTTGTCAATAGGAAATCAACAAAATCTACAACAAGGTTTGTTAAAATCCTTGCAATGCACATAGATCACCCAGAGGGGAATGTTTTTTTCTCAATAAAAGTGGAGTTATGCTTTAAGCTCAACATATGGGGGGTCCTTTTGGTTTGTGCTGAGCTTTCTGGCATAAAAAAATGCAAAACTCCCCTAAGCTCGCCTAAACTGTATACAGAAAATGCTCTATATAAGTGCACAGAGCCTAAGAGGGAGGTATAGCGAGTTTCCATTCGAGTAGGATTTCCCTCCCGTCATAGTAGTATGTGTAGAACAACTGTAGTTTATTATGTTTTGAGATAGAGATGGAGTCGTAAAGACCTAACAACAGAACCAAAAGATCAAGGGTCAAGGATACCTATAGCATCTTATTCAATCTGGTTGCTATGCCAAAACTCAAAAATCTTACGGCAGCTCCACACCATATGATAGCAAATTCCATTGGTTTTCTGACATTTGTTATAGAGTGGAGAAAGAGTGGGATCCATGTGATGCAGCTTCTGGGGCATATATCATATCCCATGTGAAAATGTCAATTGAACAAATCGCTAGCAGAGATCGTTTTTTTTGTGTTTGGCCACCACATCTTCCCACTCCTCCTCAGAATGAGCAGGGATATCACGTTGCCATTTCTGGAAGAGCAAATGGGTCTTAACACCATAGTGAGTTATGAGGTAGACATAGGTTGAGAGGGGCTTGTCATGATCAGAGCCCCTCAAGAGGGATTCCAATTCCAGAGAGCTCTGTTGGAGGACAGGCGATTGTGGGAATTAGGCTCTACTGGCATGCTGTAACTGGAGATTGGGAAGATCAAATTCTGTTTTTAATAAATCAAGGGAACTGAATTCTTTTGTCGAGAAAATATGACTAAGAGTATGGATATCTGCTCTCTTCCAAATCAAGGGGTCAGGGATTTTGTAACCACTTGTAGTACCACTCATGGTGCTCTGCTGGTAAAAAATTCTGGTGCCTCACTGCAGTCTAAGGGGGCAGGCTGTTTTGTGCTTGATCCAGAAAGCAAGAGGTGGAGAGGAATGTGAACGGCCTCAGCCGGGAACTCCTCCTAAGCTATGCCCCTCTGATGCATTTTGCCTCGCCCAACATGGCTTCGTCAAAGTGCGGGTGGGGCAAAATGCATCAGAGGGGCGTGGCTTAGGTGGAGTTCCAGACTAAGGACATTCTCATTCCTCTCCACCTGTTAAGCTAGTGGTGTGCAGTGTCTCTCATTCCTTCAAGGGGGTCGGGGATGCTAGAAAAGTGAGGGTGATTGGGATTGTCCAAAAAAAAGGGTATTTGAAGACCAGGGTAAAGGAATAGGGGAACACCTAAGAATGGTCATCCAGGCCCTAACAGTTGTCTTCATATGTAAGGTACGGGCTCCCCTGTCTACTAAGGGTTGAAGAAGCAGGGTTCCTCTCAGGAAGGGTGACCCACAAGTGTAGAGTAACCATAAGAGAGGGCAAATAGCAGAAATAAAAGTTGGGCAGAATTCATCAAGAGCTAGTCTGGGAGTGCGTCTTGCCCACAGGAAGGAGGCAAGGATGGAGACTATCATGTGGAGAATTCCTAAAGGGATCCAAACCGGGGACTGCCTAAACACATAAAGTGAATATAGAAAGTCTACACACCCGTTAGAATGTCAGGTTTCTGTGATGTAAAAAAATGAGACAATGATAAATCATTTCAGAACTTTTTCCACCTTTAATGCGACCTATAAACTGTACAACTCAGTGGAACAAACTGAAATCTTTTAGGTGGAGGGAAGTAAAAATAAAAACGAAAATAATATGGTTGCATACGTGTGCACATCCTTAAACTTTGTTGAAGCACCTTTTGATTTTATTACAATGCTCAGTCTTTTCGGGTGTGAGTCTATCAGCATGGCACATCTTGACTTCTTTACAAAAACTCTCCAAATCTGTCAGATTGTGAGGGCATCTCCTGTGCATAGCCCTCTTCAGATCACCGCACAGATTTTCAATTGGATTCAGGTCTGGGCTCTGGCTGGGCCTTTCCAAACTGTAATCTTCTTCTGGTGAAGCCATTCCTTTGTTGATTTGGATGTATGCTTTGGGTCGTTGTCATGCTGAAAGATGAAGTTCCTCTTCATGTTCAGCTTTCTAGCAGAAGCCTGAAGGTTTTGTGCCAATATTGACTGGTATTTGGAACTGTTCATAATTCCCTCTACCTTGACTAGGGCCCCTGTTCCAGCTGAAGAAAAACAGCCCCAAAGTAGAGAAAGTAGGCAACCCTGTCTCGTACCCCTATGCAGATAGAAGGGGATTGAGAGGATATTGTTGGCAAAGAACCTGGCTGTAGGGGGCAAATAAAGAAGCTGAATCCACTGAATGAATGGGACCAAAACCAAATGTAGATAAGGTTGCCCAAAGAAACAGTCACTCCATTGATTCAAATGCCATTTCAGCATCTAAAGAGGCAATGACTCGGGTACTAATATTGTCATGTTGAACCAAGGTGGTAATGACTGAGCACAATCTACCAGCCAGGACCTTTGCCAATATTTTCACATCAACTTTCAGAAGAGAAACTGGATGGTAGGAAGAGCATCTATCAGGGTCTTTATGACTATCAAAACAGTTTATTTTTATCACAGACAGTGCTAAATAAGGCCCTCTTTGAGCATCTTTATAGCTTCTGTAGATTGGGATTTGCAGCATGCATTATAGTTTTAAATTAAGGCCCCTTCCACACGGGGAGGATTCCGCCAGAAGTTGCCCTGCTCAGTGGGGCTGATCCCCACTGAGCAGGTGGATGGCTGGTCCATGTCCACTCCGCTTATGGAGAGTGGACACAGACAAAGCACACTCTCCTCTATAGGACCACCTGTCCATTTACACCAAACCGACATTCGATCTGCTAGACGGATGAGGAACGGATCCCCATCTGCCTGTTTTTAGCTGATCGTACCTTATGTCGGCGGGTGTAAACGGATACATGTCCATTTACACCCGCCGCTCCATAGAGGACAATGGGGGGTCTGATCAGGTCTGCCTGAAAGACTGACGGCCAGACCTGATCAGTCTGCTCGTGTGAAAGTGGCATACGGCAGAAAATCAGCTAATGTTTCCCTTCACTTCACTGAGCAGTGCTCTTGCAGTGCCCTAGTTATCATTCAACCAGGAAGAATGAAAATATCTAATACTAGTAAGGAATTTCAGTGGGAGACTGCCCCCGATTTAGAGTGAATATTGAAACAAAAGCTGGGCTTCTTTAATACTAAAAACAACTAGGGAAAACTAAATGAGCTCATTGATTAAGTATAATGTTTCATCATTTACGTCCTTAGTGCTGGCTGGCCCTTTCCAATTGACAGCTCAGAGATTACTGGCCTATTAATACAATGCTTCCTTCAGTCATCAAATGAACTGTAGCAATTGATTGTAAAAGCAAACACAGATGTCAAAGGAATGCAATTTAATCACAATGGAATATATCAATATGAACCTGCATGTCCACTGAATATATCAATTTGAATCATGCTTCAGTAATCCTAAATCTAGGCTATACATGGGGCCCAAGTTACAATTAAACCTACCTTCTTCTGGTGCTAAGACACCTGTCACCTGATATTTGTGGTCCAGGCATATCCACTTGATATGGCATTAAAGAGGAACTAAACCCTGATGGGGTTTACTTCCTCTATATTCCCCTGCAAAGTAGAAATATAATGGGCTACTATGCATTGCATAGTAGCCCATTATATGTCACTTACCTGCAAACGAAGGCTGCGACATCCAGCACTGTCCCCACAGCAGGGAGCGTCCACCTTCCCACCCTCTTCCTTCCAGGCCTGCGACTCCGGCTCTGTGACCAGCCGGAGTCGCGTGACGCCACTCCCGCACGTGCGCGTGGGAGCCACCAGTCACGGCATGATCTCAGTGCAGAAACGGCACGGAGGCCGTTTCTTCACTGTGCATGTGCCGAAATGACGCCGGCACAACTAGTACACGGCATATCTCCTGAACTGTGCAGGTTTGGGAGATATGCAGGGCACCTACAGGTAAGCCTTATTATAGGCTTACCTGTAGGTTAAAGTGGTTGTCATGAGTTGACAACCACTTTAACAGTTATGCAAAACTGATGAGACTGAGTCTTCTGATGTTTGTGGGCATCTTAACCTCCCTGGCGGTATGATTATGTCCGATTTTTGCGACTAAAAGCGGTACATTGTTTCACATAGAAATTTGGTGTTTTATATTGTAGTACTGTAATTTTTAGGAATAACTCACTTAAATCTGTCCAAACAAGAGTGTAGTAGACATCTCAGGTATGATAAAGTTTGAAACACGAAATCATAGATTATAATATAATAAATAACTATAAATAATTTTCAAAAATAATAGCATAATAATAATAAAATGTATTCAATAATGTAATCAAATAAAAAACACTGAATTTTGCTCAGTTGCAGAATTGTCGCTGTTGTCACTTTCAGTGTCTGATGACGAATTTCCCAATAAATCAGTATCACTCAATTCTGCAAATGATTCTTATTTACTATCGCTGTTTTCTAACTGGTCAAAAACTGCTTTTGATGTAAAGGGACGATTTTGGGATGCCATGGACATTCTCCAGTTTCCAGGCAGAAAGAATGGCATATATAATATAAAAGTGCATGCAGGGCGCTTGACAAAGCACTAGGGACAAAAGGGATGTGAAATGATTTGATACAGTAATGTAATCTTACAGATCACAGTGTACTGCATGTGTTATGTGTGTTTCACTTTTTGAATTTGCCGCCGAACTTTGTCTCCATGCGACGCAACGCTCGCAGGGAACGGAGCCCGGAATCATAGTGAATCCAGCAGAAGACACAGCCCGCAGACACAGCGGGGGGACATCCAGGGTACAAGGTAAGTAATGCTGCCTGGATCTAGCGATGTGATCCTGAGTGTGGCTCAGGGTTACCGCTTTTAGCATTAAAAATTAACCCCGAGCCACACTCGGGAATACCGCCAGGAAGGTTAAAAGTCTCCACAAGTGACCTGAAGTGGTATTAAACCCAAAAATAACAATTTCACTAAGGGCAGTGAATCCATCTCCTTATACTTCCTGGAAGTCTTCCTAGAACTCTGGGTCTGACTCCTGGAACCTGTGACAGAGACTTCCCAGGATGCATCTATAATGCCATGATTACATCACCAGTGCCTCACTCAATCAGGAATTGATTTGGATTATTTTATATCAGGATACTGAGCTGCATGTTGATTAGATTTGTAGTGAAGGGGGAAAGGTTCACTGTAAGGATTGGTAGGCTGCAAAATATTACATTTTTGTTTTTGGGTTTAAAGAACAATAAATGTGCATGATGTAAAGAGTTAGTACCTTGCCAGGTTATGTGAAGTAAATTTGGTTTAGGGTGTCTCATCCATGAATAATTTACAGAGAAAGGGTAGGGGCTCCCCAACCCGTACCCGAAGTGAGGACGGGAGATTGGACTATCGCGACACCATGGGATAATTGATATATGTAACAACAGAGGTTAAAATACATCAAGATTTTTATTTATGTATAAAAATAAACTATAAACAAAGGACAAAAATACATTGTTCACAAACATTTAAAAATGTTGCAATAACATTAGTTACACCATTCTGCCTTTGATCCCCCTTATGTATAGATGAAAGGGAGATGATGGATTAGGATGGTGTCGAGGTGTAGATACTATGTGGCCTCTACATGTTTCGCAGTTGCCCGCTTCGTCAGGAGGAGTATCTACAGTAGTTGAAGGCATAATATCAATAAACAGGAATACAAAACATTATACATGATATTACACATATACAGCAAAGAACAGCTTCATAATTATACATGTGGGGGGGGGGGGAGTATA
>BLSH010023060.1:785628-797152 GCA_018402905.1 Glandirana rugosa
ACTCACGTTGAAATTAAAAATGTTAAAAATTATACAAAAAGTAAATATTTGAAAAAAAGTTATGTATCCCCTGTTTTTCAGGGGATACACTATACAAAAACCACTGTCAAATAGAAATTACTCTGTTGTCCCCAGATTTGGGACAAACACGACAAGACCGTTTAGTCAACATGAGATCTTAACTTGTAACAGACTCAATTTATAAACCTTCGAACCAAATTGTAATATCCAATAACTCTTGGCCTAAGTCGGTGAGGGTCGGAAAGAGGACCATGTCTAGTGTTGATAAGAGAACTCTGTAAGAACGTTAATCAACATTGATCACAACTCGCACCCGAACGATTTTTGAAATGTCCGGGTCCGGGTCCGTGCCACGGACACCCTAAAGTTCGGTACGGACCCGAACGTTACAGTCCGGGTTCGCTCAACACTAGTTACAACTAATTGCAAGAATGTCTCAAGAGAATAGTTGTGATCTGTACCAGGAGAAAGGCTGGGAGTGGCTGAATCCGGTTCTCAATAACCTATAATGTTAAACCAAGCTTCCAAATATTTAACTCAGACAATGTTCAATTCTAGAGTACAACTGATTTGCCAGAACAGCACAAACAGGGTTTAGACCCCTGTTGTCTCATTAAAGATAAACTGTCACCAAAAACATATCACATAGGGGACTTTTTGTCCCCTATGTATTGAAAAAAAGTTTATAAATGAAAAACATATTAAAAATTGTAAAAATTAAAGTTGCACTCAAGCACTTAACCCCCCCCCCATAAAAAAATTGTGATGCCCCCACATACCCGAATGAATGTACAAATGTATTTGTACACACAGGGAGTGGTACGAGCAATAATTCTAGGCCTATTATTCATGGTTATGGAGCTGTCATCTGCCTGCTCAGTGGAGATCTGTTGGAGTCTGTCCTGTGTGAAAGGGGTCTTAATTGGTAGGCTACAATTTCTGGCAAAGTGAGCAAGCTAACTGCATCTGGAAAGAAAAATATAATATATATTTTTTAGGAGACCAAAGACAGAAAAATGGTACAGATTTGCACAATATATTTTAGACCTGTGTGGACAGGCTACAATTTCAGTGACTGAGCTGGCATATTGCTTCTGGAAATAGAAAAAAAAACTTTTTTATTTTTTCCTTGCTATATAAATGCTACGAAAATGCTTTAATTTAGAATCACAGCTAATAAGCCATTCCGGACAGGTCACAATTCCTTAGGGACTGAGCAGGCATGTTGTATCTGGAAAGACTTTGTTTCAAATTTAAAGAAATAAAATGCACAGCTTTGCAGCATATCTTTACAGTCTACATTAGAGAGGCCACAATTTTTGAGGGAGAGAGCAAGCACATTGCATGTAGAAAAAAAAGTGTCTTGTTTCAGAGACTAAAGATGGAAAAAGGTTACAGAATTGCACCATGGATATTAAACCTGTATGGTCAGGCTGCAATTTCTAAGCGACTGAGCAGGCATATTGCAGTAGGAAATAAAAAAATGGGTGTCTTTTTATCCTAAATTGAAAATAAAAAATGATTCATTATGGAAGAAGGCAGACATTAGGCCTAGTTCTGCCCGAAACCTGAAACATTGTTTCAAACAAACTTTTTAAATATTGTCCAAATTTGCAGAACAAAATTTCAATCCTAGAGAATTTGCTGCTTTCAGCCCAGAAATATAAAAAACAAATGTATTTTTCAGAAAGATACTATATGAAAACCTTATAGAATAGCTAAAAATAATCCATTTTAATGAGAGGTCATTTTGGAGGCATGGATTAATCTTATTTAAAATGGTTGTAAACCTGAAAACTGCATATCCCACTATAAAGTGTAGCAACCTGGATCCAAATCCCTGGGTCTGGTTCCTCTCTGATCTCTCCTCTCTCTGGTTGCAGCATGACTCACTTCTAATAGATTAAGCTGATTCCTCAACCTTCCAGGAGATGCCCCCCACCAAGCAGATGACTCATACCCTCTCTGTTTCTCTGAGCATGTGAAAAGGGTGTGTGTCACTTTGATCCAATCAGTTCTCAGATTATACTCAGTTCGGTGCTCTAGCTCCAAAGTGTGTGGGACGTCAGATCCCTGCCCTCTGCTTTCTGCATGGAATGGCGACAAACTATGGTACCTAAAAATGTCCATAGGCAATGATTTAAAAGTCTTTACAGGTTACCAGTTTAGAGTTGCATATGGGGCCTGGTGCTAGAATTATTGCTCTCACTCTGATGTTCGCAGTGATACCTCATGTGTGGTGTGATCACCATTTACATATGCTTGTGGGACCTATATGTGCATACGCATTTGTGCATGAGCACTGGGGATGTGTGCACTTTACATTTTTTTTTTTTCATTTTATTATTTATTTTATTTTTTATTTTTTTTTATATTGTCTTTTTATTTTTTATTTTTTAAATCAACTTTATGGCTATCCCAAGGGATGAACAACATCCCTTGTAATAGCATGGGTAGTGACAGGTACTCTTTAGTGAGATATCTGGGTTATTTCTTCTCTGCCCTCAAAAGCATGTGATTAAACTGAGATTGGCTTGATTAGATGCTTTACAAGCTGGTTATGGCTTGTAAACAAACCAAAACCGTAAGTGACAAAATCCTTATTGCTTCCAGTTTCTGGCACCACAGAGGAGGGGCGGGTACAGCAGTGTTTACCAGGCCCGACTGGTCGCAGTGGTCCTGGACCCCACAGAAAGGGGGGGGGGGTGGTGGAAGGGATAATGGGCTCCTTCCTCACCCTGTAGAAGGGATCACTTCTACAGGAAAGCCCATCACCAGCTGAAAAAATTATACAAAGATCATGGCTGCAGCTTCAGCCATGATCCTGGTATTACTGCTTCCCGACGAGGATGTATATATACATCTGACATTCGGGTAGCAGTTAAGCACCATGTATAATTTGTGCACATTTGCTTAACAGCATCTGAACCTTTTCCATAGCAGACAATTTGGAAGATAGGGAGTTGGCATGTTTCAGTAATAAATTATGAATTAAACTGTATTGTTTGTAAAAGCATTTTATAAATTAAAATGTATTATATGCTGAACTGAATCACAATCTTTAGGATGTAATGGGGCTTTGCAGGCGGAGAGTAGAAATCTTTCCAGAAATATTAAATATTAAAGTATAACTAAACAGCTCCATTAAAGATATGCCTCTGGTGATAACTGTCATAGTTATTGGTGAGCTTATATCCGCTGCTGTACATACCAGCCATTTAATTGGCTTAGATGCTCAGTTGAGAGCTGACATAAGCACACTGGTAAATGTGACAGTTATCACCAGAGGGCATGCCCTTAATATGACTTTATATGTTTTGCGTTAGTTCAGTGGTTTTAGTTCTGCTTTAAGGGAAAATATATTTGTCAAGAGATACTGTATAAACTCTACACATTTGAGTATAAATCTCATCCTTTTTAATAGGAGGCAAATCGGGAGGCAGGGAGTAGGCATTTATCAGGCAGAACTATGATGCAAACAACTTCTTCCTCAACTAACATATAATAATTATGATACAAAAAATCACATCTTTTTAAATCCAAGGACATTTCAGAATCAAGGAGAAGTCATTTTTCAGCCAGAAATAAGGAAGGAGACTGTTATTTTTCTTATAAACTATAATATTGTTGTACTGATGTGCTGTACTGAATCCTTCTTTTTTTTTTTTTAATAGGGCAGAGTAATCCTAATACAGCCATCACAATAAAATGACACAGTAATATATATTTTAAAGACAGGTTAAAAATGGTAAAAATATTTAAAAAATTAACTGGGAGCTCTGATGCTAGAATTATTGCTCTCACTCCGACGTTCTCTGCGATACCTCGCATGTGTGGTGTGATGGCGGATTACATACATATGTGCACCCTGGGAGCGCCTTTGCGGATGTTCTTCCGTTTCCTCCTGCTCGCCATCCTAAAGCAGCTGGATGCGGACCCGGGCTCCTGTCCGCAAAATTAAAATGATCGACAGCTATTCAGCCACCAGATCACATTCCTGCCCAGAGTCAGCTGAGTAAAACGATACATGCCGATGGTCAGCATGTACTTAATAATTTATTCTTTGGGCGTACTAGGTATGTCCAAAGAAACTGATTAAAGAACTACTGTTAGGCTACAATACTTTAAAAAGCGTGTATGTAAATTATTTCTGTATCATGGCAGTGTACTCAAGTGGCGTCAAAAGATACAAACAGCATGGTAGTTATAAAACATTACAAACTAGAGAGAGCGATGTGGAAACAATAGGTGCTGTTTATTTTTGATGATGATGATGCATAGTAATGAAATGTAAACAATAGGCAACACAGTAGTTACATAGTCAAAAAATGTTTAAAAATGTTTGTCTTTGGAAAGCACTTGTATAAAAATTTGGTTAAGCATGATTTGTGCCAGCATATTGTAATCCAACATACAGTGGGTACGGAAAGTATTCAGACCCCCTTAAATTTTTCACTCTGTTATATTGCAGCAATTTGCTAAAATCATTTAAGTTCATTTTTTCCCTCATTAATGTACACACAGCACCCCATGTTGACAGAAAAACACAGAATTGTTGACATTTTTGCAGATTTATTAAAAAAGAAAAACTGAAATATCACATGGTCCTAAGTATTCAGACCCTTTGCTGTGACACTCATATATTTAACTCAGGTGCTGATCATCCTTGAGATGGTTCTACAACTTAATTTGAGTCCAGCTGTGTTTGATTATACTGATTGGAATTGATTAGGAAAGCCACACACCTGTCTATATAAGACCTTACAGCTCACAGTGCATGTCAGAGCAAATGAGAATCATGAGGTCAAAGGAACTGCCTGAAGAGCTCAGAGACAGAATTGTGGCAAGGCACAGATCTGACCAAGGTTACAAAAAAAATTTCTGCTGCACTTAAGGTTCCTAAGAGCACAGTGGCCTCCATAATCCTTAAATGGAAGACGTTTGGGACGACCAGAACTCTTCCTAGAGCTGGCCGTCCGGCCAAACTGAGCTAGGGGAGAAGAGCCTTGGTGAGAGAGGTAAAGAAGAACCAAAAGATCACTGTGGCTGAGTTCCAGAAATGCAGTCGGGAGATGGGAGAAAGTTGTAGAAAGTCAACCATCACTGCAGCCCTCCACAGTTTATGGCAGAGTGGCCTGACGGAAGCCTCTCCTCAGTGCAAGACACATGAAAGCCTGCATGGAGTTTGCTAAAAAACACCTGAAGGACTCCAAGATGGTGAGAAATAAGATTCTCTGGTCTGATGAGAGCAAGATAGAACTTTTTGGCCTTAATTCTAAGCGGTATGTGTGGAGAAAACCAGGAACTGCTCATCACATGTCCAATACAGTCTCAACAGTGAAGCATGGGTGTGGCAGCATCAAAGCTGTGGGGGTGATTTTCAGCTGCAGGGACAGGACGACTGGTTGCAATCAAGGGAAAGATGAATGCGGCCAAGTACAGGTATATCATGGACGAAAACCTTCTCCAGAGTGCTCAGGACCTCAGACTGGGCTGAAGGTTTACCTTCCAACAAGACAATGACCCTAAGCACACAGCTAAAATAACGAAGGAGTGGCTTCACAACAACTCCGTGACTGTTCTTGAATGGCCCAGCCAGAGCCCTGACTTAAACCCAATTGAGCATTTCTAGAGAGACCTAAAAATGGCTGTCCACCAACATTCACCATACAATCTGATAGGACTGGAGAGGATCTGCAAGGAGGAATAGCAGAGGATCCCCAAATCCAGGTGTGAAAAACGTGTATCTTTCCCAAAAAGACTCATGGCTGTATTAGATCAAAAGGGTGCTTCTACTAAATACTAAGCAAAGGGTCTGAATACTTAGGATCATGTGATATTTCAATTTTTCTTTTTTAATAAATCTACAAAAATGCCAACAATTCTGTGTTTTTCTGTCAATATGGGGTGCTGTGTGTACAATAATGAGGGAAAAAATTAACTTAAATGATTTTAGCAAATGGCTGCAATATAACAAAGAGTGAAAAATGTAAGGGGGTCTGAATACTTTCCGTACCCACTGTAAATATTTTTGCAGAGCACAGAAAGTTACTTTCCAAAAAATGGCTCCAGTGCCGCTCTGTCAAGTATTCCCCTCTGTAAATGGTTTGAAGTGTTAGTGGTACTAAAACACCATAGTTCTACAGAAATTGTGCAGCACACAGGAATGTTACCTGGCCACAAATTGTAATACCCATTGAACTACCTTAAAGTTTTGATTCACTCTGAATAGCCATAGTTCAGTCCAAACTTGGACTATACTTTCAGCTCTTTCTTAATCCTGAATATGGAGTACAGCAACATACAATTAAAGGACCTTCCACTTAATTAAGTTTATGGCCACAGTACACACTTTCATTTTAGAACATCAGCATTGTAATAGCAATACAAACAATAGTTATTTTTGACAATCCATTATAGGCTTATGTAAAGTACTTAGTATAGGTAATCCAAGAAGGGATTGCTGCACTTAAAATGTACTAAAAGTCTATAATAGAATACAAAAGTTACATGTTCTGTTCCAAAATGCAACAGTTTCGGGCAAAGTCCATAACTCCCTTCTTCAAGCTGGAGCTGTGTTGCTTTTTGGAACATGTAACTTTTGTATGGACTTTCAATAAATGTTAGGTGCAGCAACCCCTGTTTGGATTTTTGCTATATATGACCATTGAGATGGTCTGATTGCTTTTCTCTTTATCTATATCTGATGCGCTGTTCACCACACTTGCTTGGAATACTTAATGTAGATAAGTGCATGATATACTTACTCTGCCTCCTGAAATACCTCCTCTCAGCTGTAGTTCAGAAGGTAGGCTTTGTGAATTTTGTGACACGGCAGTGCCTATTAACGGTGCATAGTAAATACATGTCACAAAATACAAGTCAGCAAATGTGTGGGAATCCTCACAAAGTAAGTTTACAAACTTCAGGTACATTGAAATTATTAGGAGTAGGCTAGAAATAATTGAAATACAAAGTGAAAACAAATATATGATTTTGCATTTTGACCATAGATAAGCTTTAAATTCAGCAAATCCAATAAATAATTGTTCCACGGTTTATGGGGATTATGTCACCGCAAACAATAACCCTGAGAGCTTTCATACTCATTTGCAGTAGCTGTTCTATGATTCCAGAGCCAGGTATTATCTCAAGGGCAAAAAAACTAAACCCATTCAGCTTCATAAGAAGGCACATCACTGCCCTACAACAAGCATAAAGCACTAAAGAATGGCTGCTACTTTTTACAGTGTGATCAATTGTGACAGATAACTTTTAAAGACATTTTTCAGAAACAGGCTTGATAATTTAAAGGAAACACAATTTAAATATGTGTACTATACTTTGTAACCCACACTTTGGACATCTTGTAAATTTACTAAAGCATGAAGTCAGCTGAAGTTAACCTGGAATTAAACTGGAGTTGGAAGTTTAAATTAGAGTTAAGCTTCCAATTCTATGAAGAAAAAGCTCTAAATCTTCAAAACCCTGCACTTCATAGGATATTTGAATTATGCAATTTGCTTCAGTTCTCATCAAGTCACAATTTAGCATATCTGGCCCCATGTGTATGATGTTTGCCATGGCTAAATGAACTTAATTTCTAGACAGGACAGCCTAGATATCTGAAAAAGCAAACAAGGGAGAAGTGGATGTAAATAACTTTAGACATAGTTTGATTAGGTTAACTAACAATTTATGTCCAGCTGCATTCTTTTTTTTATTTTTTATTTAAAGGTATGCATCAACAGGACAGGATATGATGAATGGATACGTATAGACCATGGAAAACAACCATTAGTAATACAGAGATTTATGTTGCAGAGGAAATTAGTCATTAACACCATACTGGTATATTTCACAATTTAAACTCCCATCAAGATAAAACGTCTGCATTTTATAGTTGATTTATATTTAATCTGTAAGTTCTAGACTAGCAACAAACTAGAAACTAGACTACAGACAAAAACTTCTCTCTCAATACACACAATCTCACAGAGTATTGATGCTCTTAGACACTCTAGTTCCTTTCTTTTATTTAAACAAATAATTATTTATTTTTCCTGATTTATTCATTTACTTTAAGCACTCTGACGTGACCACAGCAATTAGTTTCTTACAGTATTCAGAATGAAACTTGCCAGCAAACGGCAAGATTAAATCATTAATAACTACAGTGAGCTAAAGATAAAATACTGTGGCAGAGGTACGCAGTTCAGGGAGTTTTGATTTTTTAACTGAATTTGAAAAAGAAATATATACCTGGATATTTATAAACAGTTGTAGAAATCTGATGTTGCATATGCCCGAAACTTTTCAACTTTATCGGATTAATAAAAACAACTTGTGCGGAAAAAAAAACTTTTCTTTCTTCCGTATTTTATTACAGAAGTATGTCATGTAATTTAAGGTTTGATGAGGTTTTGTAAGTAAAATTCTGTTTCCTCTGCACTCGCTAATAGTCAAGAGAATCTGTAGTTGCACCTTCACATTAAAAATGCATTTCATTTTTTTTCTAAATTATTCACCCCGCCTTTTATCCAGATCATGTCTTTGAAAGGAGGATGAGGATAATAAATGGAATAATTCATGATTTCCCATTAAATATGAAAGTTTCTTTTACAGAGTTTAGAAAGTGAAGTTGTACATAATGTGCAGGACTTCATTAGAACTTTTTTAACCTTTTTATGAAGAATTATTAAATCTCAGTGGCAGCAGTAAGTATGTGATGAAATGCGAAACCCAGTGATTTTCACAGTGGATACACTTATGCCATAGTGTATACTGTAGGAAGAGACCGAAAGGTAGAAAAACACAGACCTCAGGATCGGTAGAACAACAAAACACTAAACAAGACAGCATTTTTTTATGTTTTGCAACATATTTTTGAGAAATGATAAAAAATTAATTGAGATATGACTAAATCCTGGAATGCAATGAGGAGGTTTATACAGAGTAGCAGATTTACAATTCACAAGCAAATTATATGTAGAAATCAAGCCCATTACCATGCTTTAGGTTTGCAATCATTTCTGTTTGCTTAGCTTTTATTACAGTAGTAAATAGAGTTTTTATAATCATATGTATGACATACCTAATATATCATCTAATTATTAGAAATCACTTGTATGCACGCTTTAATGAAAATAAAGAATACAAAATATTGGTGAAAGAAGTAAAAAAAACATGTGGATTAGAGCTAAAAGGTTGCTAACTGACAGAGGAAAATCCTTTACCGATGATTATTGTAAAAACAAGATATGTAAGCCAAGTATATGAAATAGCAATAACTTACCAAATATGATCATTTTATAACACGAGGGGTCTATTTATTAGGATCACACTATCGCATGTCATTATATAGCATGACAATAGCGTAGATTTATAAAATTCACACTACCCTTTATCATTACTATATAACCTGACAATGGGGTCTATTTATGTATAAGGCCTCATACACACGGACGTTTTTTGACGCCGGCGTTTTCTGGCGTTTTTTGCAGCTCTCCATGTTAGTCAATGGCCCCATAAAAACGTTGGCGTTTCTGAGCTGTAGGTGGCGTCGGCGTTAGTGAGCAGAAAGTAGAACCCATGGCCATCGCGTTCTGAGGCTGTAACATTTTGACGTTTTTTGACGCCGACGCCACAATATGCCAAGAAACGCCAACATATGCCACCATATGCCACCTATTATTATACCGGCGTTTTCCGGCGTTTTTTGACGCCGACGTTTTTAGGTTGAAAAATAGCAGAGGGATGATTTTTTTTAAAAAAACGCCTATTGACGCCGACGCTCACTAACGCTCAAAAACGCCAATGCATAACGCCGAAAGACGCCGACTTTTTTTCCTTGACGTCGGGCCCGACGTTTTGTTTATTTTTTTAGAAACGTCCGTGTGTATGAGGCCTAAAGGTCATACTACCCTATTTTGATAATATATAACATGACAATGAGTGGTTCTCATAAAGATTACAATACCCTATTATTATATAAAAAGGACAAATCTGTGTCTAATTATAAAGATCACACTACAACATATCATTACTATGAAACACGACAATGCGGTCTAATAATAAAGATCACACTACTGCATATCATTATTATAAGATTGTAAGCTCTACGAGCAGGGCCCTCCTATTCCTTCTGTATTGAACTGTATTGTAATTGTACTGTGTCCCTTCTTTATTGTAAAGCGCTGTGCAAACTGTTGGCGCTATATAAATCCTGTATAATAATAATAATAATAATAATATAAAATGGCAAAGAGGTCTGTTTATAAAGATTGGTATTTCATTGCAATTCACTCAATTTCACCTTGAATCTATCCTGATGTTTCTTCAAAATTATTAAAGCAAACTAATTCACAAAAAATGGTGAAAGATTGGTGATGTGCTGTGAATTGCGGTGAAGAAAAATGCCTTGAGAGTTATTGCTACCACTATAACGTGATAGACAGCATGGGGTCATGTGGTCTACATTCTGAAATTTCTTTATAAGAATGAAGAAACAATGATATAAATTATTTAAATCTGTCTACAAAAGTAAGGATCACTGAATGGTTTTCCAAATATAGTGAACTTAAAAAGTTGCCCAGAGCAGCTTTATAAACAGGCAAAACAAATGGAGACAATACTTCTCAGAAAATATCGGTTTTGACTCTTTTTTGTAAATCTGAACCAAGCTGACACTGTTCATTGGCTCTACATGCTTACAAGACCAGCCTCATAATAAATCCTGAAGTATAATAAATGTTACACATACAGTATAATTAAAGTATTAAAGTCATAGTTGCAAACAGTAAACAATAGACCACATAATAATAACCAGTTTTAGGTATTCAAAAAAGACAAATCAAAAAATATGTCAAATTTAAGCAAACTTACATAGCTGTTTCTTCTTTAGACAACTCTTTAATACTCTTGGGGTATTGATGATCTTTGGCACTCCTGTCCCTGATTAGGTGAACCCTGGGTTGAAATCAAAACAAGAGAAACAAAAGATTAAATGAGAAACACAACCTACAGAATGTGCTGCAGTTTTTACTAACTGGTAAAACATATTTCATATTTTCACAATAACTTTCATACACCTGATGGAAAGCTCTGTATAAATGGGAACTCCAGATGGAGGGAAGCGGTTTTCCTTTTTATGTAAAAGAGGACATTTCTGACAAATTAAAATTACTTCCATTTTAAAATAGGTATACCTTCAAGTTATATGTTTTTACCAATTTTATTAGTTTAATATTACAACTATTTCTGAATGTGTGAAAGAAATCAAATGGAGTGATTTTTATTTTTTTTCGGTATAGAAAAAAATGTGTTACCCTAAAATACCTATCTTCTGCTTTACTTAACCACTTGCCGACCGCCGATCGGCGATTGACGGCGACAAAGTGGCTCGTTCCCGCAAATCGCCGTCATACGACGGTGGCTGCGGGAACGTGTATAGTGAGCGCGCGCGCGCCGCCGGAGGCGCGCCCGCGCGCTCACTGTGTCCAGG
>BLSH010023060.1:797467-856824 GCA_018402905.1 Glandirana rugosa
ATTTAACGAAAATATAATTCGTACATAAGTAGGACTTCCATTTAATTTTATTTATGTAAAAAATAGTTGGACCTAATTGGGGGTTACTAGGCATAGAAACTATCACTTTTAAATGACATACTATACTATATACTATAACATACACATGATATCTGGTTGTAAAATGTCTTCGTATTTCCTTACTCAACATACTGAGACGGGTGACAGGGTTTGACTCCTTGTTTGGGGTAATAAAACACCTATACACTACGTTCAGTCTGTGCGTTTGTGTAAGACGAAATTTTTCCGAGACGACTCAAAGAATTATGAGCAAATATGTGACTTTACCACACTAAATATGTATTTTATACGGGTACAACGTTGCACGACCGTGCAATTGTCAGTTAAAGCGACGCAGCGCCGAATCGCAAAAAGGGCTCCGGTCCTAAAGCTGGAAATCCTTCCGGGGCTGAAGTGGTTAATAATTTGTTTGTTTTATTGACAGTGCTTTGCTGGACTTAATTTACCAAGTACATATTTTATGTATAAATCACACCATTTCAGTGTATAAACGAGTATTAAGAAACTCAGCAGAGCCTTTTTAAAGCAGAATGTGTTTGCGTGTCTGACTTGCATCACATATCCACAAAATAATGGGGTTTGTTCCTCAGTTTGGGACAGTGGGCAGAGTCATACAACTCATTCCTTTATGCTTCTGTAAAATGTTGGTCTATAGTACACATACAATATCATATATCATATCATACAGTAAATTTTCACTATCAAAGATACGGATCATTGGGGGTTAATCCAGGTTGATAAAAAATGTATTTATTTTAATTTACCTTCAGGATGAATACATGCTTAATATAAAAGCAATTTAGCAGGCTAAAAAAATTGGGAGAGCAAATGTCCTCTCTGTCCTTAATATGTTGTAAAACTTCTTTTATATAGAAAAATATATCCTGAACAAAGAAATGAATGAGTTAAGAAGAAAGAAACATTTTTATTTCCTTTTACAATGTAGAAATGTTGTAGGAAGCCACTGGAATAAATAATACAATTCATATATAATTCCGTTAAATTTAGTGAAGAATAAACCTTTGCTTTGTTACGATAAGTTTGTATGGTTATATTTAGCCCACACTAAGAGGTAATGCCCAGTCACTAACATTCATGTTAACAAAATTTCAATAGGTGGCATACACTGTTTTATAAATACAGTATTTTAATATTAAATGCCTACCAAGGTACTAGGAATGTTAGCAACTGTCTCATCCCAGTTAGCATTCTTATCAATTATGGTACTATTTTAGCTAAATGAAACTTTTTATAATTTGCAGACATACATTCAGAACAAATATTAAAACATTTTTATGATGATTATTTATTAATTTCTCATCATCTGCTCGTGTCTTCCAACTCTCACTTTCAGTACCTGCTGCTGCTGCTGAAGGCAGATGTGACATGAATGCCATTCCATTATGTTATTTTGCATTTTTTTGACCTTGTAATTTATGTTAACTAAAAGAACAAATACAAAGTCAGCCAAAATTCTATTTGTGTACTTTATTACTTAAAGTGGAAGATAAGGCTTACTATAACTATTCTTGAAGGCATTCCCTCCTCCTACCTATTCTTGCAAAGCCTGTATAAAAAGGGTCAGGATCTGTGTAGGCACCTTTTATTTAATGCTGTCCAGTCACGTGATCAAGCAGCTCCAGCTCCCCTGTGTCAGAGAGCAGCTGCTGCATAGTAAAGGAGGGAGGGAGGAGGGACACAATGGTATAAGATGTACTAAGGAGCAGACCTGTACAGCTTGGTTTGGGTGAAGAGCAGTGAAAAATGGGCCTTGTGTAATTTTTACAAGTCCCTTTTCCATGGTATGGGAATCTTTATGATCGTTGCATGAACTCACCCCTGCTCACAAGCAAGTGAAGGTTGAAAAGGGCAGTCATGAGAAGTGGTAATATTTTTTGATAAATTGAAAGGCATCTAATCATGAGTAAGAGATGAATTAATAAATATAGAAATGCATTGGATGTATGATGCCCAAGCAAACTATCTGCTGAATATCAAACCCTCCAAAGAGATGTGCAACATTGCCAAAGTATCAACTGCATATTGATGTGTACAATGGATCTTGGCCTAAATATGGCCATGCGTGTTTTTAACAAGGGTATGTCTTTTTAGAGTTTTGTAACAAAAAGTGGTTTTATATATAAATGGTTATGCATTTATCTTTTTTGGTTGCCTTCAAAATCCCATAATAGGTTCTTTTTTCCAATTTCATAAACTCTGACTTTCAGTACCTGCTGCTGCTGCTGAAGGCAGATGTGACATGAATGTAATTTCATTATGTTATTTAGCATTTTTTTGATCTTGTAATCTATCTTAACTAAAATAACAAAGTCAGACAAAATTCTATTTGTGTACCTTATTAGATAAGGGTAACTACTATAACTATTCTTGAAAACATTCCCTCCTCCTACCTATTCTGCAAAGCCTGTATTAAAAAGATCAGGATCTGTGTACGCACCTTTTATTTAATCCTGTCCGGTCACGTGATCCAGCAGCTCCAGCTCCCCTGTGTCAGAGAGCAGCTGCTGCATAGTAGAAGAGGGAGTGCTGACAACGGAGATGTAAACACGGCGGTTCCCCGCCCTGTCAGTGGGGCATGGGTGATCTACTGATCCCTGTCACTGGGATCAGTTAGATCTCTCATGCCCATGTTAGCCCAACCCCCCCACAGTAAGAACACACCCAGGGAACACAGTTAACCCCTAGCTCCCCCCCCCAGGTTAACCCCTTCACTGCCAATGACATTTATACAGTAATCAGTGGACATTTAAATTTCTGATCGCTGAATAAATGTCATTGGTCCCAAAAATGTGTCAAAAATGTCCGACATGTCCGCTGAAATATCGCAGTACCGCTAAAAATCGCATATCGCCGCCATTACTAGTAAAAAAGAAAAAAAAAAGAAAAACCCCAGAAATGAATTCTCATCATCCGTAAACGCGGCCACTTTTGCGCAAATCAATCAATAAACGCCGATTGCGATTTTTTTTTATCGCAAATATGAGGAAGAATATAAATCGGCCAAAAACGGTGAAAAAAAATGTTTTTTTATATTTTTTTTTTGGATTTGAATTTTAGCAAAAAGTAACAAATTTGGGTTTTTTTGCAAAATGGTCGCTCTTCTTTTGTTTATAGCGGCGATCAGAAATGACGCAGAGGCGATCAAATACCACCAAAAGAAAGCTCTATTTGTGGGGAAAAAAGGACGCAAATTTTGTTTGGGTACAACGTCGCACGACCGCGCAATTGTCAGTTAAAGCGCCGCAGTGCCGAATCGCAAAAAGTGCTCTGGTCCTAAAGCTGCAAAACCTTCCGGGGCTGAAGTGGTTAAAATCCATACCAGATCCAAATGGCCTGGTATGGATTGGGTTGGGAACCCATGCTGTTTTTTGCATTTTTCATTGCTGGCACTCTTTTGTTTACATTTCTGCTGTCAGTGGGGAAACCTGCTGGCAGTTGATGAGTCATCGGTTGTTAAGGACGCTTAACAACCAGCTATTCTTCACACAGATTTCGGTCAATAATTTCTGACCAATCTCAATCGTTCCATAGATTTGGAAATCGTTAAAAAAATAATAAACGAAATGAATCAAAACTAAACGAATCAAGGAAACAAACGTAGTAACATAACAAATCTATCCAAACGAAACAAAACACATTTTTCCGTTCTGCACATGTTTAGCCTACAGGAGATTGAGAATACAGGTTCTGGGATTGGTCAGTTCAACAACAGGGATGGGGATTAATGATGGCTCAGACAGAAGTCAAGAATGACATACAGTATGGGTCTTGGATCCAAGGAGATTCTGCAGGAATGAATTGGAAGGTGCCTGCACTTTAACACTTTATTACCTTACAAATATTTTAAGTAAGGTCAGCTACACTTTATAGTGATACTCCAGCCAAAATGAAAATATTTAGTTGTCCCCCCTTTTACTTTAGGTAGTCTGAGTATTTGTCCTCTCCAATGCATTCTGTCTTTGCATAACTTGGCCAAACTATTTTTCGTTTCAGTTTCAGTCCTGGCAGTGAGCAGCCCAGGTTTATTACTTGATTATTAACTGCAATATACTTTAATCCCAAGAACACCACCACTAAAGTTCAAAAGTGTGAATTTTCTAAGAGCTTAGCTTTACAACCAACCACTAACTATAGTACCTTAGTACTGGGAATATCATAGCTCCTACCATATGACTTTTTGTTGACAATATAAAATCACTTATCATTGCAGTCTTGTCAAAACATGTCACAGCTTTCCTTCTAAGAAGCAAGTGTCATTTAATTTCATTGCTGTAGTCACCATCTACAGAAATCTTGGGACAAAGCAAACCATTTGTCATTGCCACCCCTTCTTATTAAAAAGTGTTCTAATAGGAGTATCATTTAGCTCATTTTTTTGTGAACAACCGCACCTTAAAGTGGAACTCCAGGAAAAAACTTGTTTGGCCTTTGCACAAACAAGCTACCTCAAATGATGGTTCTCTCAGGTGCGGATGGTAAAAATCATGTTAAATATAACTGTTAGCACCAAACTTCCACTGCTCAGGCTGAGTGTTGCGGGTCTCATACAGCCAAGGATCCTTTCATCTACCCTCCCTTTTCTCTCCTGCTGTCCATTCACATATTGCCTTGTAATCTTTTCCGTCCGCGGTTGCCATGGCGAAGGCCCTTCCCGTCCGTGGTTGCCATGGTGACGGTCCCCCTGTCCGCGGCTGTTGTGGCGATTGTCCCCCCGTCTGCGATTGCCGTGGCGACGGTCCTCCCCATCCACGGTTGCCATGGCGATGGTCCTCCCCGTCAAAGGTTGACTTGGCGACGCCCCCGTCCGCGGTTGCCATGGCGACGGTCCCCGTCCGCGGTTGCCGTGGTGACGGTCCTCCCCGTCTGCGGTTGCCTTGGCGACGGTCCCCCTTCTGCAGTTGCCTTGGCGATGGTCCCTCTGTCCGCGGTTGCCGTGGCGATGGCCCTCCTCCATCCGTGGTTGCCGTGGTGACGGTCCCCCCATCTGCCACTTTTGCCGTGGCGACTTTCCTCCCTGTCCGCGGTTGCCGTGGCGACGGTCCTCCCGTCCGCGTTTGCTGGTGCGCGGTCCCCCCGTCCACGGTTGTGGGTTTCCTCCTCTATCGCAGGCCTCCTATGACAGTCAGGTTAGAGCTGCAGAGTTTTTATGACTCTGTAATTCTTCCTCTATAGAATTCTGTATTGTTTATTCCTCTTTATATCCTGATGACATAACAGCTTCCTGACCATTTCCGTCTCATGCTAGATGATCTCCTCTCAGCTTTGGATAAGTCTGTGTGTTGTATTGGGGCTCCCTACATGTCCACACACTGCTCTGCTGCCACCTCTGAACAATCCTGTGGCTACACTGCCACCCCGTCCACGGTTGCCGTGGCGACGGCCCTCCTCATCCGCGGTTGCTGTGGCGATGGACCACCCCGTCCACGGTTGCCATGGCGAAGGCCCTCCCCGTCCGTGGTTGCCATGGCGACAGTCCCCCCGCCCGTGGCAGTTGTGGCGATTGTCCCCCCGTCCGCGATTGCCGTGGCAATGGTCCTTCCCGTCCGCGGTTGCTATGGCGATGGTCCTCCCCGTCCGCGGTTACCATGGCAATGCCCCGTCAGCGGTTGCCGTGGCGACGGTGTCCCCCCGTCTACGGTTGCCGTGGCGAAGGTCCTCCTCGTCTGTGGTTGCCTTGGCGACGGTCCCCCATCTTCGGTTTCCTTGGCGACGATCCCTCTGTCCGCGGCTGCCGTGGCGACGGCCCTCCCCCGTCCACAGTTGCCGTGGGGACGGCCCTCCCCATCCGCGGTTGCCGTGGCAATGCCCCGTCAGCGGTTGCCGTGGCGACGGTGTCCCCCCGTCTACGGTTGCCATGGCAACGGTCCTCCTCGTCTGTGGTTGCCTTGGCGACGGTCCCCCATCTTCGGTTTCCTTGGCGACGATCCCTCTGTCCGTGGCAGCCGTGGCGACGGTCCTCCCGTCCGCCGCTTTTGCCATGGTGACGGTCCCCCCCCCCCCCATTTTTACTGTGGTGACTGTCCTCCCCGTCTGCGGTTGCCTTGGCGACGGTCCCCCATCTGTGGTTGCCTTGGCGACGGTCACTCTGTCCGTGGTTGCCGTTGCGACAGCCCGCCCCCGTCCACGGTTGCCATGGCGACGGCCCTCCCCATCTGCAGTTGCCGTGGCGACGGTCCCCCCATCCGCCGCTTTTGCCGTGGCGACGGTCCTCCCTGTCTGCGGTTGCGTGGCGACTGTCCTCCCCATCCACGGTTGCTGTGGCGATGGCGCCCCCGTCCGCGGTTCTTCCTCTATAGAATTCTGTATTGTTTATTCCTCTTCATATCCTGATGACATAACAGCTTCCTGACCATTTCCGTCTCATGCTAGATAATCTCCTCTCAGCTCTGGCTATGTCTGACTCTTTGTGTTGTATTGGGGCTCCTGGGATTCTCCCTACATGTCCACACACTGCTTTGCTACCACATCTGAACAATAAGTAAGTGGAAAGCCCTCGCGCTACTATAAGCTAAATAGACAATATGAACAAATAAGTGAATAGCTGGCCAAGTACAACGTGTAAATATCTCTCAACATGTGTGTCAGCTGCAGCAATACCTAGTAGTAATACAGTAATACTAAATAGCTGATGTAAAGTGTGATGTTGCGCAATCTGATAGAACTCCTAAAACAAATATATATCCCGTGAGTTCCGCAGCATAAAATTGACATATGTGCATCAATTAAAACTAAAGTTTGTTGAGTGGCAAGGTGACAATGTGCTGTAAACAAAAATCTCGATATCACAAAAAATGTAACATAAAAATATTAATATGCAATCCAGAGGAAAGGTGTGAGGTATAAATAATAATATGCAAATCAGTGAAAGGTATAATCAGACATCAATCTTCAAGTGCAAGTTAAAAGGAAAGACAATATTTTTTATATCCGTAAGTTCCGTTTAAATGTTCAATCATTCTCCACAACCAATAGTGTCTATCAAACAGCAAGGCCCATAGCCTGATGCAATAAGTTCATACTTCAAAGTGACTTGGTGCCACAAGGTGCTCAGAGGGCATTAAGGTGCTTCAAACATGCAGAAGGAGCCGGTCTGGAGGGTCTTTACTGTACGCCACCAAAAGGGCTTACTATGTGAGTGCTGTCCTCCCCGTGCTCCCAGAACACTCACCTCAATTTTGACAAAAAACGCTTATGGTAATCATCCAGTGCTCGCTCAGGGTAGGCTTCTCCTTTAAGAGCGTCACCTAAGGTCCTCCACTCCCCACAGTTGGATGGCGGCTGGGCTCCGCAAATAACTCCTCTGCTGCTTCTTCCAGCAATGTCTCCTCTCTACTTCCAGTCTGCGGTTGCCGTGGCGATGGCCCACCCTGTCTGCGGTTGCCGTGGCGACGATCCTCCCGTCTGCAGTTGCCATGGAGACAGTCCCCCCGTCCTCGTTTGCAGTGACGACGGTCCTCCCCGTCCGCGGTTGCCGTGGCAACGGTCCCCCCATTTGCGCTGGCGATGGTCCTCCCCGTCCGCAGTTGCCGTGGTGACGTTCCCCCGTCTGCGTTTGCCGTGGCGAAGGCCCTCCCCATCCGCAGTTGCCATGGCAATGGTCCCCCCTCCACGGTTGCCGTGATGAAGGCCCTCCCCATCCGTGGTTGCCATGGGGACAGTCCCCCCGTCTGCAGCTGTTGTGGCGATGGTCCCCCCATCCGCGGTTGCCTTGGCGACGCCCCCATCCGCGGTTGCCGTGGCGACGGTCCTCCCCATCCATGGTTGCCATGGCGATGCCCCCCGTCTGCGGCTGTTGTGGCGACGGTCCTCCCTGTCCGCAGTTGCCATGGTGATGGTCCTCCCCGTCCGCGGTTGCCTAGGCGATGGTGCCCCCTCGTCCACTGTTGCCGTGGCGACGGTCCCCCCGTCTGCATTTGCCGTGGCGACGGTCCTCCCCATCCGTGGTTCCCGTGGCTACGGCCCTCCCCATCCACAGTTGCGGAACGCCGGCTACCCGCACAAAAACTCATTGGTTGGGGTCTGTCGCCTGGGCCCTTCGGGACGCCCGTACCCCCACATATGTATGGGCTGCCCCCCTCTGATGGTGGCCCTGCCTGTATTATCATACTGGCAGCACTAAAAGTGCAAGCCGGTGGGGACTCTTTTCGTGCTGCCCCCCTGCAAAGAGCCAACCTAGGCCTGGGCCTTGTTGGCCTAGGCCAAGATACAGCGTTGGTCTTTGTGTTGTATTGGGGCTCCTGGGATTCTCCCTACATGTCCACACACACTGCTCTGCTACCACATCTAGACAATAAGTAAGTGGAAAGCCCTCGCGCTACTATAAGCTAAATAGACAATATGAACAAATAAGTGAATAGCTGGCCAAGTACAACGTGTAAATATCTCTCAACATGTGTGTCAGCTGCAGCAATACCTAGTAGTAATACAGTAATACTAAATAGCTGATGTAAAGTGTGATGTTGCGCAATCTGATAGAACTCCTAAAACAAATATATATCCCGTGAGTTCCGCAGCATAAAATTGACATATGTGCATCAATTAAAACTAAAGTTTGTTGAGTGGCAAGGTGACAATGTGCTGTAAACAAAAATCTCGATATCACAAAAAATGTAACATAAAAATATTAATATGCAATCCAGAGGAAAGGTGTGAGGTATAAATAATAATATGCAAATCAGTGAAAGGTATAATCAGACATCAATCTTCAAGTGCAAGTTAAAAGGAAAGACAATATTTTTTATATCCGTAAGTTCCGTTTAAATGTTCAATCATTCTCCACAACCAATAGTGTCTATCAAACAGCAAGGCCCATAGCCTGATGCAATAAGTTCATACTTCAAAGTGACTTGGTGCCACAAGGTGCTCAGAGGGCATTAAGGTGCTTCAAACATGCAGAAGGAGCCGGTCTGGAGGGTCTTTACTGTACGCCACCAAAAGGGCTTACTATGTGAGTGCTGTCCTCCCCATGCTCCCAGAACTCTCACCTCAATTTTGACAAAAAACGCTTATGGTAATCATCCAGTGCTCTCTCAGGGTAGGCTTCTCCTTTAAGAGCATCACCTAAGGTCCTCCACTCCCCACAGTTGGATGGCGGCTGGGCTCCGCAAATAACTCCTCTGCTGCTTCTTCCAGCAATGTCTCCTCTCTACTTCCAGTCTGCGGTTGCCGTGGCGATGTCCCACCCTGTCCACGGTTGCCGTGGCGACGGTCCTCCCGTCTGCAGTTGCCGTAGAGACAGTCCCCCCGTCCTCGTTTGCAGTGACGACGGTCCTCCCAATCAGCGGTTGCCGTGGCGACGGTCCTCCCCGTCCGCGGTTGCCGTGGCAACGGCCCCCCCATTTGCACTGGCGATGGTCCTCCCCGTCCGCAGTTGCCGTGGTGACAGTCCCCCCTTCTGCGGTTGCCGTGGCGAAGGCCCTCCCCGTCCATGGTTGCCATGGCAATGGTCCCCCCTCCACGGTTGCCGTGATGAAGCCCCCCCGTCCGTGGTTGCCATGGCGACGGTCCCCCCGTCTGCAGCTGTTGTGGCGATGGTCCCCCCATCCGCGGTTGCCGTGGCGACGTTCCTCCCCATCCGTGGTTGCCATGGCGACGGCCCCCCGTCTGCGGCTGTTGTGGCGATGGTCCCCCCGTCTGCGAATGCCATGGCGGCGGTCCTCCCCGCCCGCAGTTGCCATGGTGATGGTCCTCCCCATCCGCGGTTGCCTTGGCAATGGCGCCCCCTCGTCCGCGGTTGCTGTGGCGACGGTCCCCCGTCTGCAGTTGCCGTGGCGACAGTCCTCCCCGTCCACGGTTGCCGTGGCTACGGCCCTCCCCATCAACAGTTGCCATGGCGATAGTCCCCCCATCTGCCGCTTTTGCCGTGGTGACGGTCCCCCCCTCCACGGTTGCCGTGACAACGGTCTTCCCTGTCTGCGGTTGCAGTGGCGACTGTCCTCCCCGTCCGCAGTTGCCGTGGCGACGCCCCCCCTGCCCCCCGTCCACGGTTGTGGGTTTCCTCCTCTATCACAGACCTCCTATGACAGTCAGGTTAGAGCTGCAGAGTTTTGATGACTTGGTAAATCTTCCTCTCAGCTCTGGATAAGTCTGTGTGTTGTATTGGGGCTCCCTACATGTCCACACACTGCTCTGCTGCCACCTATGAACAATGCTGTGACTACACGGCCCTCCTCATCTGCGGTTGCCGCGGCGACGGCCCACCCCGTCTGCGGTTGCCGTGGCGACTGCTCTCCCCGTCCGCGGTTGCTGTGGCGAAGGCCCTCCCCATCCGTGGTTGCCATTGCGACGGTCCCCCCGTCCACGGCTGTTGTGGTGATAGTCCCCCCGTCTGCGATTGCCGTGGCGACGGTCCTCCCCGTCTGCGGTTGCCATGGCGATGGTCCTCCCCATCCGCGGTTGCTGTGGCGATGGTCCCCCCGTCCGCAGTTGCCGTGGCGACGCCCCCGTCCCCCCCGTCCACGGTTGTGGGTTTCCTCCTCTATCACAGACCTCCTATGACAGTTAGGTTAGAGCTGCAGAGTTTTGATGACTCTGTAATTCTTCCTCTATAGAATTCTGTATTGTTTATTCCTCTTCATATCCTGATGACATAACAGCTTCCTGACCATTTCCATCTCATGCTAGATGATCTCCTCTCAGCTCTGGATAAGTCTGTGTGTTGTATTGGGGCTCCCTACATGTCCACACACTGCTCTGCTGCCACCTCTGAACAATGCTGTGACTACACTGCCACCCGTCCACAGTTGCCGTGGCGACGGCCCTCCTCGTCCGCGGTTGCCATGGCGACGGTCCCCCGTCCGTGGCTGTTGTGGAGATAGTCCCCCCGTCTGCGATTGCTGTGGCAACGGCCCACCTCGTCCACGGTTGCCGTGGCGAAGGCCCTCCCCATCCGTGGTTGCCATGGCGACGCCCCCCCCGTCCGCGGCTGTTGTGGTGATAGTCCCCCCGTCCACGATTGCCGTGGCGACGGTCCTCCCCGTCCGTGGTTGCCATGATGATCGTCCTCCCCGTCCGCGGTTGCCTTGGCGATGCCCCCCCGTCCGCGGTTGCCGTGGCGACGGTCCCCCCTCTGCGGTTGCCGTGGCGACGGTCCTCCCCGTCTGCGGTTGCCTTGGCGACGGTCCCCCATCTGCGGTTGCCTTGGCGACGGTCCCTCTGTTCGCGGTTGCCGTGGCGACGGCCCTCCCCCGTCCGCGGTTGCTGTGGCGACGGCCCTCCCCATCCCCAGTTGCCGTGGTGACGGTCCCCCCGTCTGCCGCTTTTGCCGTGGTGACGGCCCCCACCGTCCACGGTTGCTGTGGCGACGGTCCTTCCGTCGGCGGGGACTCTTTTCGTGCTGCCCCCCTGCAAAGTGCCGCCCTAGGCCTGGGCCTTGTTGGCCTAGGCCAAGATACAGCGTTGCCTGTTCCGACTTACAAACAAATTCGACTTATGAACAAACCTACAGTGCCAATCTTGTTTGTAACCCGGGGACCGCCTGTATATGGCATGGAGTTTTCAAGTGGCATATGAAAGAAAGCATCCCTTTGTATGTACATGCTTCTCGCTGTTCAATGCTAGCCCTGACCCATTTCTTCATTCTGGGTACACATATTAAAATGCATATTTTGTATATAAAAACACATTTTATACCCCAAAGCTCCAAAAACAAAGCATAAACCCTTTAAAATAAAATGGTAGTAGTTGCAAATTTTCAAGTCATACAATATTAGTGCTATATTTTCAAAGAACAATGCAATGAAATTCATTTTTTTAACCCAACATAATCAATATTTTTTTGGTTAGCTATAAATGAGGTGGTTAAGTCAAGTAAATACAAGCCTCAATAGTACGACCACAAAGTGGTAAAGAACTATGATACTCAGAATTGTGATTAGATAATGTATTTGCTCATCATTTGGATTTAACACTGAGAAATGGCTCTAGAATTATTGCTCTCACTCATGCACAGAAATTCCTAGTATATGTAGCACACTTACCATTTTCATATGCATGCGCACTCGTCTTATGCATTTGTGCTAGTATGTTCATGTATGTGGGTGAGGGGGCTTTTACAAATTTTTTCAAGTTGTTTATTATTAGTTTAACCCCTTCCTGACTGCCCTACACCCTTCTCAGGAAACAATTATACCAGGATCGGTGGTACAGCTATGATCTGGTATCAAAATTTTCTGCTGGCGTAAAAGTGATCGAGCGGCTCTATGGCCTCATGATCACTTTTACAGGGGGCAGAAGTGGGTCCCCCCACCCTCCCACCACTGACTGCTACCTTTGATGAGCTCTCCAGTTTCACCAGGGAGCCCAGGACTAATGCAACACTGAAGAGTGGTAGGAACTTCTGTTTTCTTATGATCTCTTCAGTGATGTAAGAAACTAGAATGGGCAAGGATTTCATCACTTCTGGTTGTGGTTTGTTTATTTACTAGCCATTACCGGCTAATAAAGCAGCAGATCAAACCGATCTCTGTTTGATCGGCTGCTTTGGAGGGCAGAGGAGAGATCTGGGGTCTATCTCTCCATAAAGAGTAGCTGGCAATGCCCATACTATCACAAGGTGATGTTGTTCATCCCTTGTGATAGAAATGAAGTTGATCAAAAAACTAAATGTAAAGAGACAGTGTAAAAAAAAAAAAACTACAATAAAATAAATAATGAAATTTAAAAAAAAATGAAAGCGCCTCTGTACACCTGTGCTCACACACAAACGCTGACGCACATGTAGGTTCTGCATGCAAATTGCACCACACATGTGCGGTATCGCCATGAACATCACAGTGAGAGAAAAATTCCTAGTGCAATATCTCTTGTTAACTCTAAACTGGTAACCTGTAAAGCATTTAAAGCGTTTTCTATGGACAACTTAATGTATCGTAATTTGCAGTAATTTCATAGGTGTGCCCACTTCATCTCCAGAAGGTTTACCCCCTTCATGACCAGGCCATTTTTTGCGATATGGCACTGCGTTACTTTAATTGACAATTGCAAGGTCGTGTGACACTGTACCCAAATAAAAATGATCTCCTTTTTTCTCACATACAGAGCTTTCTTTTGGAGGTATTTGATCACCTCTGCGGTTTTTATTTTTTGCACTATAAACAAAACAAGCGAAAATTTTGAAAAAAAAAACAATATTTTTTATTTTCTGCTATAAAACATCCAATAAAAAAAATGTAAAAAATCAAATTTTTTTCATCAGTTTAGGCCAATATGTATTCTGCTACATATTTTTGGTAAAAAAAATCCCATTAAGTATATATTGATTGGTTTGCGCAAAAGTTATAGTGTCTACGAACTATGGGATATTTTTACAGAATTTTTGTTTATTTATTTTTTACTAGTAATGGCAGCGACCAGAGACTTATAGCAGGACTGCAACATTGCAGCAGACAGATCGGACACTAAGTGACATTTTTTGGGAACCAGTAACACCACTGTCACTGTACTAATGACACTGGTAGGAAAGGAGTTAATATTGGGGGGCGATCAAAGGGTTAAATGTGTTATTAGGGAGTGCTTTCTAACAGTGTGGGGGTAGCTTGTACTGTGGGAAGACAGAGGTCCATGTTTCTGCTTAGCGGAAACACAGGATCTCTGTCTTCGCTTGTCACAGAATGGCGATCTGCCTTGTTTACATAGGCAGACTGGCATTCTGTCTCTGTCAGAAACTATTGGCGGGTCCTGCTGTGTCCAATCACAGTGAGAGCTGGTCCCTGGTGGCGCACGTGAGCACCACAAACCCGGAAGAGGTGATCGTGTACAGGTATGTGATTTAACCTATAGGAGCTGTCGCCCCGCAGTATATGTATGTGGGGCATTTGGCAAGTGATTAAAGCAAGACATGTTTGGTATCTATTTACTCGGTGTAACATCATCTTTTATATTCTACTAAAAATGGAGTATCATATTGTGTTTGTATGTACTAAAATTTATTAAAATGTATTTTTTGCTGAAAATTTGCACTAGAAAAACCGCTGCGTATTTTTACATGTATGTGAAAAATGTCAGATTTGGCCTGATCTGGGAGTTGTTACATAGATTTTCAAAAAATGTCAAGCCCCCTATGTGATAGCATAGTGCAGGTGATGGGTTCTTTGTAAGGAGACATCACGTCTACTACATAGCTGGAAGGCAGGAGTAAAAGGTACACAAGCGTCAGGCTGCTACAGCCACCAGGAGTTTGGTCAAATGCTGGTGCTGCCAGTGCCAATAAACTCCTGTATGTCAGGGCTAAAGAAGAAACAAAATATGCAACACGTCTATGCAATGCATGTACATTTCCCCAAGTTTTATCCCTTGAAATATCCTGCAAGCACAGAAAAATACCGGTTGAGCTGCCAGCAATGCACCTTGTGTAGGCTATCAAAGTGAGAGAATGTCACCAACACACAATGGATCTCCAGAATGGGCCCAAAGCTATATTCAGTAATCACATTATTACAGCAGAAGCAACGTTTTGGAGCCTCGCAGGACCCCTTCATCAGGCATGTGACCTGTAGGCTGATAACACACAGCATTTTAGTGGAAAGAGTGTTGTCATGCCTACCAGTTTTCTTTTCCTGAACTACTCAGACCCACCTACTCTCCCATCTCAACAACGTAAAGACTAATCGTTCTGTATTCCAAGATAACGTTTAGGAGGCTAAATAGGCTCTTTGAGATAACACAGAGAGCACAAGATATAGAACAGCTCTGAATTTTAACTTGATCAACAGATATTTTGTGTGCTTATCAAACAGATAGAACAAAATGCTTTCAATTGAATATTTAAAGTGTTACTAAACCCAGGACCCTGCATTCACTATATCTGGTCTCCCACAGTAGACAGAGCATGGAAATCCAATTGTTTTAGTATATATAAACTGCTAAATGTGACTATCAGTGTCTTAACTAAAGCTTGTAGGAGGAGTTTTCATTCTGCTCTGACTGTCCTATGACGCTGCATGACCCATGACCCTCTGTCTGAACAGTGCTAATTGGTCTGTGCTGATCACATGCACCCTCCAAAGAAGAAAAAAAATGCATACTAAACTGAGCATGTGCAGAGTGACTCCAAAGGCTCTGTTCTATCAGGAGATGGATTGGGATATTAGAAGAAGTGGGAATCAGACAAGACAGGATCAAACAGCCTTTTTACACAATGTGGAGAATTAACCTCTTAGGTTCCACAGTGAGTATATCAAGCATGTAGGTTTGTTGGGTTTACATACACTTTAACCACTTCAGCCCTGGAAGGATTTCCCATGTTAGGACCAGAGCACTTTTTGCGATTCGGCACTGCGTCGCTTTAATGGACAATTGCGCAGTCATGCGACGTTGTACCCAAACATAATTTGCGTCCTTTTTTCCCCACAAATAGAGCTTTCTTTTGGTGGTATTTAATCACCTCTGCATAATTTCTGACCACCGCTATAAACAAAAAAAAGCGACAATTTTGCAAATAAAAACAATAGTTCTTACTTTTTGCTAAAATACAAATCCAACAATAAAAATATAAAAAAAATGTATTCATCGGTTTTGGCTGATTTATATTCTTCCTCATATTTTTGGTAAAAAAAAAATCGCAATCTGCATTTATTCATTGGTTTGCGCAAAAGTTGCCGCGTTTACAAACCATTAGAATTAATTTCTGGTGTTTTTACAATTTTTTAAATCTAATGGCGGCGTTTTGCGGTTTTTATCGGGACTTTGATATTGGGGCGAACATGTCGGACACTTTTGGCACTTTTTGGGACCAATGACATTTATACAGTGATCAGAAATTTAAATATCCACTGATTACTGTGTAGATGTCATTGGCAGTGAAGGGGTTAACCTGGGGGGGGAGCGAACTAGGGGTTAACTGTGTTCCCTGTGTGTGTTCTAACTGTGAGGGGGCTGGGCTGTCAGGGGCACCAGAGATCTAACTGATTCCAGTTACAGGGATCAGTAGATCTCTGACATGCCGCCTGACAGAGCGGGGGACTGCCATGTTTACACCAGTGGTTCCCCATTTTTCTTCTCTGTCAAGCAATCACAGCTTGCTGGCGGAGATCGAGTCCGCCCAAGCCATGGCCACAACTATGCAGAGTGCGGTGGGCACGAGAGAGCCATTTATAGAAGGCGATTCACGCTACACAGCCACACTGCAGCAGTAAATGTGCGCAAGCCGGTCGGGAATCAGTTAAGTGAGTCTAGGAACAATTCACATCTAAAGGTTGTCAGAGTTGGTTCCATTCCATAATTCCACATGTAGAGAAAGCATTGCATATGAAGAAGACTTTGTCAGGAAATACAAATGTGAATGGCTGGGTACCTTAGAAGCAGATTCAGCAGATTGGGACTCAGAAGCAGCCCTGTCATATCAAACAAAATACCCATGGGCATGCCTTGGGGGGTATTAGCAGTGCCTAGAACCCCCCTATAAAAGCTTTCCTCTTCTATCCCGAGAAGCCTTGTTACTGAGCTCTGAGTATAACGTCTGCAAGCCACGCTACCCACACACCACAATTTCTCTCCCTCCCTGGCAGCAACATAAATATTTCAGTGACCAGTGCAAGAAAGAGATGACTAGAAAGAAGACAGCTTACCACTTCTCCGGCCATCTCTTCCTCACTGCCATAGCTCACTGGTATTACACTTGAAGCTCAGTAACAAGACTTCTGCCATGTCTACTTCATGACTGAGGTTGTTGTGTCTTCAGCATGTCCAGCATTTGGGATGCCCCAAAGCAAGGGTATGCCACAGGTCATTAACAAAGGCCTGATAACGCAGTATAAAGACATCCGGCGGGCAGCCCCTTCTGACCAGGATACAATTCTTTTACTGTCTGACAGCAGTGAATCTCCTTCAGAGTTTTGGTCATTTGCTTGTCTGAAACAAATAGCAGCTAATAGAAATGAATAGGATAGAGGGAGCAGGCAAAGTCTGACCAGAATACTGCAGAACTACCAGAAGAACTCTCTATCTTTTCCCTTGCCAATCAAACTGCTATTCCTAAGAGCAAAGAGAGTCGCTCCTAATTGTAATATGTAGAGAAGGTAATTTATAAAAACAGTTAAAAACACTCACAGGACGTGATAATAACACAGGCATAATTGCAGTCCAAAGATGGGGAGACAATGGGAGAGCCGATCCAGCCAGGGGGTCACCGTTCTAAAGCACCGCTGCGGCGTCCTCAGCTGATCACCGCTGTGTGATGGAAACAGCCGGCTCTCTATTTTTAGGCACTGTGCCAAATGTGCAGAGGCCGGTCTGCTGAGAGACTAAACATTTACTGCTGTTCAGGGGCTCTGGGCTTAAACAAAATGGAAGCATCAGCAAGAAAAAAACAGGAACAATGCTGGAGGCAATTTACAGCACATGCTAATTTTGGCAGCATAATTGGAATGTATGTTCCTTGGTAAAGAGCATTATTTTTATCAACTTGTTATGTGTAAAGTTCCTCTTTAAGGTTACTAGGGTCTGTATACTGTAACATAAACTGTAGTAACCCCCCAGAGTACTAGTGTTATTATATAATACTTATCTTTTCAGATCGTGTTTAGAAATCCACAAGTATGGATTCTTTCTGCATATTAGCCCTGTTGTGTGCACATACATGTTATCATAATGTAAGATACACTATATATTGTATTGGGAATAGCCCTGGAAACACTACATTTGCTGCTGACACCTGGGTCCATTTGCAGCAACTTTATTTTTTTCTAGGTACGTTTAAAAAGGAATTTCTCCAATATTATCACTGCTACATAGACAAGAGAAATCATTAGTTGCAGGGCCAAATGAGGTGATTAGCCCACAAAAATATGAACCAGTCCTGCGATGCATATACAATACTTTTAGATTTTAGCAGCTTTAGCAGACTTCCATATGCCTATTTTGGATCTCTAGTTTGAAACAGGGTCATTTAAAAAGCAAAAACTCATTTTAAAGGAAACTATAAAAATGTTGGGTTAATATTATTTCGTTTTTATTAATTCAGAGCATTAAGGGGTTTCGAAAAAGAGCACAGAAGAATCTGTTTTCCTTTAGACTCTCTCTTGGTTAAAACCTCATACAGCCCATATGAGCAAAGCAAGCAGGGAGAGCGATCAGTTACATACGCTTTCCTTACCTTTACAACTACTGTTTAGTTGAACGGTAATGTGACAAAGGAAGCAAAATTAAAGCAGCAGTAACATTTCTAAGCTCTAACATAATTTGTCATGTTAAAGGATAAATGCAATGCCAACATAGATGTCAATTTACAAAGCACTGCACTACTATCTTAACCACTTCAGGTTCTGACCAGGCCATTTTATGCGAAACGGCACTGCGTTGCTTTAACTGACAATTGTGCGGTCATGCAGCGATGTACCTAAACAAAATTGACATCCTTTTTTCCCACAAATAGGCCTTTCTTTTGGTGGTATTTGACCACTTCATCGGTTTTTATTTTTTGCGCTGTAAACAAAAAAATAGTGACAATTTTGAAAAAAAAAAATATATATTTTTTACTTTTTGCTATAATACATATCCAAAAAAAAAAAATTTAAAAAAACAAATTTCTTCCTCAGTTTAGGCCGATATATATTCTTCTACATATTTGTGGTAAAAAAAAATCTCAATAAGCGTATATTGTTTTTTTTTTGCAAAAGTTATAGCATCTACAAAACAGGGAATAGATTTATGGCATTTTTGTTATTTATTTATTTTTTTGCTAGTAATGGCGTTAATCTGCGATTTTTAGTGGGACTGCGATATTGCGGCGAACAGATCAGACATTTTTGACACTTTTTTTGGAACCACTGACATTTATACAGCGATCAGAGCTAAAAATAGCCACTGATTACTGTATAAATGTCATTGGCAGGGAAGGGGTTAACACTAGGGGGCGATCAAGGGGTTAAGTGTTCCTTAGGGAGGTGTTTCTAACTGTGGGGGGAGTGTAGTGACTGGTGATAGAGAGAGAATGCTGTTCCCAATTACTGGGAACAGCAGATCTCTCTCCACTTCCCTGTCAGAATGGGGATCTGTTTGTTTACATCAACAGATCCCCATTCTGGCTCTGTGAGAAGCGTTCGCGGGAGGCTGGCGCACCTACTACATTCTCTTAAAGCACCACCGTACAGCTACGGTGACTTGCACAGCAGAACTGACCTGCAGCCGTCAAAGGACTGCAGCTAGTCGGCAAGTGGTTAAACTACACTATATTATCAAAAGTATTGGGACACCTGCCTTTACACACACATGAACTTTAATGGCATCCCAGTCTTAGCCCGTAGGGTTAAATATTCAGTTGGCCCACCCTTTGCAGCTATAGCAGCTTCAACTTTTCAGGGAAGGCTGTCCACAAGGTTTAGGAGTGTCTATGGGAATGTTTGACCATTCTTCCAGAAGCGCATTTGTGAGGTCAGGCACTGATGTTGGGTGAAAAGGCCTGGCTCACAGCCTCCACTCTAATTCATTCCAAAGGTGTTCTATCGGGTTGAGGTCAGGACTATGTGCAGGCCAGTCAACTTCCTCCACCCTAAATTCCCTCATGCATGTCTTTATTGACCTTGCCAGAAGAGTTAAAGCTGTTATAGCTGCAAAGAGTGGGCCAGCTCAATATTAAACCCTACGGACTAAGTCTGGGATGCCATTAAAGTTCATGAGCGTGTAAAGGAAGGTGTCCCAATACTTTTGACAATACAATGTATTTTAACTACCACACAATCATATAGCACAGCAGTGTGCTTTTCCAATTTTCATTGCACTTTGACACCAAGCAATAAAAATAATTGAGAGTAAAAAGCAAAGGATGGTCATGTGATTGCTCCATCAGTCATGGAGTTCTCTAGTTCTCTCCACATGGTTAAGCAGAGAAAACTCCATGAATGCCTACAGATTTAAAATCATGTCCTATACTTTATGCGGCATAAAATACAGGAACAGTGATACCTCGGTTTATAATTTCATAACTTAATTCATGAACTGACTCTGTTCGCGAACTGAATTGGTCGCGAACCGAGGCAAGTTTTCCCATAGGGTTCAATGTAAATCAGGTTATTCCGTTCTGACTTTTTTTCGTTTTTGAACCACAAAGCTATGAAAAAAGTACAGTACAGTACGGTATGAAGAGAGAGAACACTAACCTTGCACATTCTTGTCACCTGCATTTGCGCTTTGCACATTCTTGTCACTGCATTACTGCTCTGCACTTTCTTCTCACCATCATGCTTGCTCTGCGTTTTCTTTGGAGCCATACTGGGTGTACAGTACAGTATGTATGTGCTAAAGAGCACACCAACAAGCTTCTCAATACTGTACTGTAAGTGTCTTCACAGTACACTCAGTGTCACTCTGTGACCCGCAATCTCACCAGAGCAGGGAAAAGCAGGGAAAATGGCTGCAAATCGTGTTTGTGAACTGAAGCGGAATTCACAAACCGAAGCAAATTTTTGTGAACTCTTCTGTTCGTGAACTGAGTTGTTTGTGAACAGAAGCAATCGTGAACCGAGGTACCACTGTATATAATGCAAAACAAATTGCAATATCCATTCTCTGTTATAAATCAGATTTGTGGTTTTTACCTCCATTATGATTTAAAAAGAGCAAACACAGTTGATTGATAATAAATGGCTTCAGCCAAACACTAACCATGAGTGAAAGAAATGTTTTTGTTATCATTCATATTCTCTGAAAAATGGCCAAGAAATCATAAATTTTGCCAGGGTGTGTAAACTTATGAGCACAACAGTATTGGGTTCATCTCCAGTGCCACCAATCCACCACGTGTATAATAAGGGCCCCTCAGATGTAGCTGACACTCTTGACAAAGAGGAGTCAAAAATCACTTTGGTGACTTTTGGAAGAAAACAAATCACTTTGGTGGTCTCTTACAGACCCGTGGTCACTTCAAAGATTTGCCAGTATCCTTTTCCCACTGTAGATCCTCATGGCATATGAAGTTGTTTATGGAGAAAACAAAAGGAAGGACGAGCATCTCATAGCGTAAAAAGTTTCAGTTTTGTTATTCAACAATTTAAATCTCAATGAGCAGCGGAGGCTGCGGCCACTCTGCGCCAGCGTGTGTTCCAGCTGCGTATGTGTGGGTCTATGCACGGTGCGGTCCAACTTGACGCGTTTCGTCACCACGTCATTTTTTACTCCTCTTTGTGATACGACAAGAGGGTCAACTACGTCTGGTGAGTAGGGACCCTTATTATACACTTAGTGGGTTGGTGGCACTGGAGAGGAACCCAATATATGAAGAAAAGCACAAGGCACTTTATTTATGTTGAAGATTGCACTATTTGCACATATTCATTGGGACTGAGCTCTTTGTAACATAACATATTGTTATTAATTAACATATTGCTATTGGTTTATCATGGACCGCTTACATGTTTTGGAGCACACATATATATTGTATATGTTATTGATTGATGTTAGCTGCACATAGGTACTTACTTGGGATCTCACATTTAGTGCAATAGGGATTGTTTAATTTGCACTGATTATAGTTTCACACTATATTGCAAGCGCTATTTGCACATAGGGTTTTACCCTATTGGCCTGCATTTCTAACATTAATACCCACTAAAGGTTTGGAATAGCAACTGCGATAAGATAGTATTGGCACAAGTGGATTCAATTTTAAATGTATTGCTCTTTATCTGCCTCTTGCTGACTCGTCCCCACTGCAGTCCCCACCTACAGCTCTCCAAGCCCTTTATGAGAAAAAGGGTCATGCAATCACATAAAAAGAAGAAAAGGGTTATTTAAAATGCTTTTTTTCGTATATACATATACATGTCTTTCCTTGCATTTATATTTTCAATTACATTTATGGCCAGCTTAAATGTGCATTTTTTTTGTATAAGTAACATGTATCATTTTGTTAGAAAAAAGTAAATTTTCCTTACTAAAGGAAGCCCAAAAACAGAGTGAGAATTACAACAAACATGACATTAAATAAAAGAGATGGCAGTGACAGTTTGCTCAGACTTATAATTGTACACACACCGGACAGGTGCCAGTGAGCATGTTGGATGCAGCCTTTCTACAAGGCAAGAAAGACATCAGCAGTATGAACTGGTATTCAGTAAGTATTCAGATGTATTGTAAAAGCTTATTTATTTCTTCTTATTATACACACCAACACAGTGCTTAAAACAGTTCCAATTACTTTATTGTCCTTCCCCCCAAAAATAAAAAAGGTAAATCCGTCACGGGTTAGTAAAAAGTATGTGGGTATATTGCGTAAACCTCTCTGTGATCTCTGGGAACAGCACTATTACCTCCCAAGCATTTGTACATTTCCCCACTAGCATTCTATGGACCTGATGTGTTGTAAATGGGAGAGGGGTACAGGCAAACACGAGATCAACAAAAGTATTGCCCTTTAATCTGGTACATAAGAAATATTGATCTGAAAACGTGTCACTTAATACATATGTTGGACATCGTGTTCTATTACTGTTGTCAGTATTCATGTGCAAATGTATGATTTCCAGCTATGGTTTATCTAATATTAATAAACACATGTTTTCCAACCAGACCTTATTAAAAAACATATGTTATAACAGAACCTACAGAAGTCCTGAGGGAAGCTTAGAGCCACCAATAAGACCTGGGGGCAGGATTTTGCAGCCTGATATGAATGTACATTTTATTAAAGGTGACCATATTTGCTAAATGTATTTGCGGACCTTTTACATACAACTGAAAGCTTTCCTGACTACCACCCCCTTTGTCTATTGTAAACTGCTCTCATTTTGTTTTAGTACTAAGTGAAGTGAATAAAAAAACTGTTAAAGTTAAAGTAATACTCCAGCCTAAACATATTTTTGGCTTTGAAGACAACGCAGAAGGTTAAAGCTGAACTGCAGGCAAATAACTAAATATACAAATGAAATACAGTTAGGTCCATATATACAGTATCTCACAAAAGTGAGTACACCCCTCACATTTTTGTAAATATTTTATTAGATCTTTTCATGTGACAACACTGAAGAAATTACTCTTTGCTACAATGTAACATAGTGAGTGTGCAGCTTGTATAACGGTGTAAATTTGCTGTCCCCTCAAAATAACTCAACACACAGCCATTAATGTCTAAGTCGTTGGCAACAAAAGTGAGTACATCCTCAAGTGAAAATGTCCAAATCGGGTCCAAAGTGTTAATATTTTGTGTGGCCACCATTATTTTCCAGCACTGCCTTAACCCTCTTGGGCATGGAGTTCACCAGAGCTTCACAGGTTGCCACTGGAGTCCTCTTCCACTCCTCCATGACGACATCACAGAGCCGGTGGATGTTAGAGACCTTGCACTCCTCCACCTTCCGTTTGAGGATGCCCCACAGATGCTCAATAGGGTTTAGGTCTGGAGACATGCTTGGCCAGTCCATCGCCTTTACCCTCAGCTTCTTTAGCAAGGCAGTGGTCATCTTGGAAGTGTGTTTGGGGTCGTTATCATGTTGGAATACTGCCCTGTGGCCCAGTCCCTGAAGGGAGGGGATCATGCTCTGCTTCAGTATGTCACAGTGCATGTTAGCATTCATGGTCCCCTCAATGAACTGTAGCTCCCCAGTGCTGGCAGAACTCATGCAGCCCCAGACCATGACACCATTCTTGACTGTAGGCAAGACACACTTATCTTTGTACTCCTCATCTGGTTGCCGCCACACATGCTTGACACCAAATAAGTTTATCTTGGTCTCATCAGACCACGGGACATAGTTCCAGTAATCCATGTCCTTAGTCTGCTTGTCTTCAGCAAACTGTTTGTGGGCTTTCTTGTGCATCGTCTTTAGAAGAGGCTTCCTTCTGGGATGACAGCCATGCAGGCCAATTTGATGCAGTTTGAGCTGTATGGTCTGAGCACCCCACCCCTTCAATCTCTGCAGCAATGCTGGCAGCACTCATACATCTATTTCCCAAAGACAACCTCTGGATATAACGCAGAGCATGTGCGCTCAACCCCTTTGGTTGACCATGGCGAGGCCTGTTCTCAGTGGAACCCGTCCGCTGTGTGGTCTTGGCCACCGTGCTGCAGCTCAGTTTCAGGATCTTAGTAATATTCTTTTATCAGCTCCTCAGAGAGTTCTTTGCCATGAGGTGCCATGTTGAACTTCCAGTGACCAGTATGAGAGAGTGAGAGTGATAACACCAAATTTAGCACACCTACTCCACATTCACACCTGAGACCTTGTAACACTAACGAGTCACATGACACTGGGGAGGGAAAATGGCTAATTGGGCCCAATTTGGATATTTTCACTTAGGGGTGTACTCACTTTTGTTGCCAGCGGTTTAGACATTAATGGCTGTTTGTGGAGTTATTTTGAGGGGACAGCAAATTTACACTGTTATACAAGCTGTATACTCACTACTTTACATTGTAGCAAAGTGTAATTTCTCCAGTGTTGTCACATGAAAAGATATAATAAAATGTTTACAAAAATGTCAGGGGTGCACTCACTTTTGTGAGATACTGTATTTGGACACAAGCACACTTTTCATATGTTTGGCTCTGTGTGCCACCAGAATAAAATTAAAATGAAAAAATCCAAGTTATCCAAATCCAAGTTAATTTGAAGTGCAGACTTTCAGCTTTAATTCAAGGGGTTGAACATACATATCAAATACAAATTTTAGGAACTGCAACCATTTGTATACACAGCCCCCCCCCCCCCATTTTCAGGGGCTCAAATGTAATTGGACAAATGAATATAATCATAAATAAAATGCTAATTTTTAATATTTTGTTGAGAATCCATTACTGGCAATGGCTGCCTGAAGTCTGGAACCCATGGACATTATCAAAGACTGGATTTCCTCCTCTCTGATGCTTTGCCAGACTCTAACTGCAGCTGTCTTCAGTTGTTCTTTGTTTGTGGCTCTTTCTGTCATTAGTTTTGCCTTCAGCAAGTGAAATGCATGCTTAACTGGGTTGAGATCAGGTGATTTACTCAGCCATTGTAGAATATTCCACTTCTTTTCCTTCAAGAGCTCCTTGGTTGCTTTTTGCAGTGTGTTTTGGATTATTGTCCATCTGTACTGTGAAGCGCTGTTCAATCAACTTTGCTGCATTTGGCTGAATCTGGGCAGACAGTATACCTCTAAACACTGCAGAATTCATACGGCTGCTTCTGTCTTCTGTCACATCATCAATAAACACCAATGACCCAGTGCCACTGGAAGCCATGCATGCCCATGCCATTACACTGCCTACAGCATGTTTTACAGATGACGTTGTGTGCTTTGGATCATGAGCTGTTCCAAGCCTTCTCCACACATTTTTCTTCCCATAATTCTCATACAGATTAATATTAGTTTAATCCATCCAAAGAATGCTTTTCCAGAACTAGTCTAGCTTTTTTAGATGTTTTTTGGCAAAGTCGAATTTGGCTTTTCCATTCTTCAGGCTTATGAATGGTTTGCATCTTGAGGTGAATTCTCTGTATTTGCTCTTGTGAAGTCTTTTCTTGATTGTATACATTGACAATGATACACCCACCTCCTGGAGAGTGTACTTCACTTGTCTAAATGTTGTGAATGAGTTTTCCTTTACCATAGAGAGGATCCTGCGTTTATCCACCACTGTTGTCTTCCATGGACATCCAGGCCTTTTTATGTTGCTGAGCTCACCAGTCCGTTCTTCTTCCTTAGAATGTACCAAACTGTTGATTTGGCCACACCTAATGTTGCTGCTATCTCTTTGATGGATTTGTTTTGTTTTTGAAGCCTTACAATGGCCTATTTCACTTGCATGAATGCATGCATTTGAATGTATGATGTAGGTTCACACCAATAGAGTCCAAATGCAAATACCACACTTAGGGGTTGATTTACTAAAGGGAAAAGACTGTGCACTTTGCAAGTGCAGTTGCTCCAGAACTTAGTAAATGAGCAAAAACTCTGCTAACTTCCATCATCCAATCATGTGTAAGCAAGAATGCTGTTTTTTTTTTCATTTTCCTTGCATGTGATTGGGTACTCTTTGCAAAGTGAAGCCTTACCTCATTTACTAAGCTCTGGAGCAACTGAAGTTGCATTGTGCAACTGAATTTTACAAAGTGCACAGTCTATTTGTCTTTAGTAAATCAACCCCTTAGATTCAACTTCAGACCTTTTACCTGCTTAATTAATGAAGAAATAACGAAGGAGTAGCCCAAACCTGGCCATGAAATAGCTTTTCATTCAATTGTCCAATTACTTCTGGTCCCTTGAAAAAGCGGGATGGCTATTCTTAAGAGCTATAATTCCTAAACTCTTCCTGCAATTTGGATATACATACCCTCAAATTAAACCTAAGAGTGTGCCCTTTCAGCCCATATTCTTTATATAACTATAGCTTGAATGTGTTTTGGTAAGCACCTGAAAAAAAACTAAAATTGTGCCTGTGTCTAATTATATATGGACCTAGCTGTACATGTAAGGGTTTTATCAGCCAGAGTTTACACAAACCTACTAGCCAGGGAGATGATACCATTTTTTCTGTTAAAGTTAATTTGTGTCTTCTGTCCATCCCCAGTCTGCACATTGGACAGTGATGGAGCAACAGTAGTCCAAAAACATTGAGCAAAGTTCCAGGAAGTTAGGAAGCTCCTATAACTCCTGCAGTAACCCCTTACAGTACTTGATGACCTATCCTGCATTTGACTTTTAGTGGATAATGAAGCCTATTTCTTTGATACCTCTGTCTTTGCAACTGAATGTGGACCAGCACTACCAAACTAAGAAATGTGTGTTTATCTTTTTTGCCTTTGGATCTGTGTTTGGTCCTTTTGCCTTACCTGTTGTTGCCTCATTTGGCCCAATCTATGTTATCTCCAGTAGAGCAATACCTTTTGCTATTTTTTGTGGGACTGAATTCCTCTGGGGCTTTGAAATAATAGTCTATCTACCTGCTAGTTCCTGTATATCACTCTTGTTGAACCTTGCTCTCTTCTCACCTGCCCTCCTGTATTCCTGACAGGATGGGCTAAGCATATTGAGCTGGTCAAGAATGGGATACTCCCTGTTTTCCTCCTGCATGTAGCTTAATCCTCTACCATCACCTATGGCCTAGTACACACAAATATTTGAAGTCTCCGGTCCTGGTGGCTTTCTTAATGTGTTTTTCTGTTGCTTTTCTCTATTATGTTTCTCTCTTCACAGCTCATTAGTTGAACTTCTTGACAGCTTTTTCACTACACTGACCAGTGATCCTATATAGATTCTCTACCATCCTACCTACATCCCTGAGATGCCTTTTTTCAGGATGTTACCAAAGTTCCCTGATGGCAGGTTGAACACTTAAGATCATGTAACGGGATGTTAGGGGTATGCATGACTCACTTAAAGTGTTACTAAACCCATAACAGTAAAATCAGTCTGTATGTGCAGCATAGCATGCTTGTTATACTCACTGTGTAACTTAATGGGTTAATCCTCTGCATTGTGTAAAAAGGTTCTTTGATCTTGTATGGACAGATCCTTCCCTCCTGCAATGTCACTCTGGACAAGTCCAGATAAGACAAAGTAAGGGTAGTCCTGCTGCACATGCTCATTTTGGTCTCTATTGCTGTAGAGAATATTTCCTTGTTCTCAGAGCTAGCCATGCCACATGCTATTGAGATCACACATGTGGGCGTGTATACAGGCTATAGTGGAAATCTCCTCCTACCTGAAAACTGAGTACTGGGCAGACCCTGCAGTTTATCATGTGATTGTGGTATACAGTTCAGCCAAAAAAGGTATATAGTGGCAATATTTTAATGTAAAAAGATGATTTATAAGCTGTGGGCAATGTGGGGGGGGGGGGGGGTCAATGAACTAGTTTTATATTACTGGGTTTAGTAACACTTTAAGCATTAGACTGTTTTTGTTAATATTCTGTTCTGTCCTTCTTTAATCTCTACAGGAGATGCATGCCACTCCAGAAACTACCACCTATTTAGAATGCAGACTACTCCCCTGGTGTGTCTATTCTGATCCATAGAGGCAAACTGATCTCCTGTCAGCGGGTTGTGATTGACTGAAAAGGGCGATATGAATTACTACAGTGTAGTCTCCTGCACGTTGCCTGTGTTATAGCCCTATCTACCGTCCTCTCCCATATTCTTCAGGGGCACTTTGAGTGCTGACTTCAGGTTCTGGCTGGATAAATTTCCATCTCTTATATTTACTCCTTATTTTAACCACAACACTCCATGTTGAACATCTTTCAAATAGTTTGAAAAAATCATGGATATCTTTCTGAATCTGAAGAAACAAACCCCCTTGTATTCGGTTTGGAGTATTGCAATATTCAACCAAATCCATGACTTTTTTTGTTTTTGATATACAGATGCAACACCTAACCAGCTAATTGCAAATTACTTTTCACACTACTATGTACAGGATATTTTCTGCAGTTGTTCCAAGGACGGAGTTACTTACACGCTTTAGAAACATCTATCTATGTGAAGGAATATGTCTTTATGCCTACCCTGAATTTGATAGGAGGGGTCTGGAGGGCCACTAAAGACTTGTTGGAAATTTCTGTTCGTACCCCCATCTGGTCTAAAGAGAATTGTCCTGAGCTTAATAAACTAGAGGGTTTCTATACCTGGAGTCTGATTACTCTTACTCTGATTTTGGCCTCCTTTTCAACTGATTTCATCAATATTTGCAATTGTGACATGTGGTTTTAGTGACTCATGGTACGCTACCTTACCCTACCTATAGCAACCACACCTCTGTTCAAGATCCTTACTAAAGCGGAAGAGACAATTTCAGAGTCCTACACGCATTTACTGGCTTCATTCCTGCATAAATGACCTCCATTGCAAACAAAACTGGGAAAAGGACGCGGTGCCCAATTCTGATTATATCTGGGAAACCTATTCTACAATCTGTTCTGTTGGCTTACCCCCTCGCATAGCCTGGCTTTTACATAGAGTCTACCATATTCCTATATTTTTGTACAGGAGTTTTGGCCTACTAAGCGATTGCAATAGATGCAGTTCACCACATGGTGCCCTAATGCATGTCCTGCAGCGTTACCCCTAAGCTTCAAAGATATTGGGGGGGTGAGATTTAATCTCCTAATGTAGACTTTGCTACAAACCTGCTGACTAATCTTCTAATATTTTGATTTTTTCCACTAATGATTGCACATCATGTGCCATACTTAGATCCCTATTTGTGGCCTGCAAAATGATAGCCTGACAATGGTCCACCTCCACACTTCCCTCAATGAATGAGTGGATACCTAACCTGAACAGATGCATTGCTTTTGAGAAGCATACTTATTATCTTCACAATGCCATGCACAAATTTGACAGTATATGGTCGTGTTGGTCTTTTGGCACAATAAACTGCCCTGTTTAAAATGATCTTTCCTAATCTATTAAGTTTGTAATATTGTTTCTATGTTTTCTTTGTATAGAAAACATACTTTAATAACAAAATAAAAAATTATCTGATGAAAAAAAAGTAACAGCAGGAGAGTGTTGAGGCCACCTCTCTGCTTACTCTTCTCTCTCCTCCTATCTGCATGTTACTTTTCAAGCCATTTGCCCACCTGTATGACTCTTGGTTCTGCCCCTCCTTCACCAAGTCATATTGCTGCTATATTGGAGAACACAATATCCTGTTAACCTGATCCTTAGGCAGGCCATAGGCAGTGCAAATTTCTTTCCCGCAACCACGGGTTGCAGGAAAGAAATTTACACGATTCCCCCATCAACACAGCACAATGCTGACAGGGGAATCTTTCCTGCTGAGCAATTGTCTTCCTACCGGGGGAAGCTGTCGCTGCTGGGAGAAGACAGTGATTATCGCTAATGGCTATAGCAGCTGCGTGCTGTAAATGCAAGCAAATCCGGCAGGTTGGTTGTACCCCAATTGATCAATCAATCAACTTGGTACATTCGGCCTGTCCACTAATGATTTGACTTTCGGCCGGTTCCTGCTGAACCAGCCGAGATTTGAACTGTGTATGGCTGGTCAAATTTAGGTACTTACACTAAGTGCATTTAACATATACATTTAAGCCCCATACACACGGTACAACGGTTGTCCAACAACGGTCCTACAACCAGCTTGTTGTATGATCATCCGACCGTTAAGCCTCGTACACACGGTTCGACAGTCGTACGACCGAACGGACCAAATCATATGTTGGCTGTTGTATCTAGCATACTGACTGCACTACACGATCGTACGACCAAAGAAAGAAAGTTCAGGTGCATTTAATTAGCATCCATCCGTTCCTGACTTCTGAGCATGCGTGTTTTGCACAATACAACTTGTTGGACCAACTTCTCTGTACACACAATACAACGGTCGTACGACCACTTGTTGGTACTACCAAGTTTTCTAGTTTGCTCATACAACTCCCGTTATACATCCGTCGGCTGTTCTAATCGCGCATACTAACGATCGATTTCATATACAATGGTCGTTCGTACGACCTGTTGTATACGATCGTCGACTCGTGTGTACGAGGCTTAAGTATGCGCGATTACAACAGCCGTCGTACAATGGTTGTACAACAGGAGTTGGATGAGCAGACTAGAAAACTTTGGTTGTACAACAAGCGGTTGTATAACTGTTGTACCATGTGTACAGAGAAGTTGGTCCAACAAAGTTGTACGTGCAAAACACGCATGCTCTGAAGCCAGGAATGCCCAGAAGTGTCCATTCTGGGAAACCTACGTTCCTAATTCACAAATCACATTCACCTGAATTTCCTCGTTACACGCTCATAACATGTCACTACGTTAGGCAGTACGCAAGACACAACAGCCAACATCCAACTTGGTCCAAAGTTGGACGTTTGGTTGTACAACCGTGTGCACCCGCTCTGTTTCCACTACTGCGAGTTGCTGTGCGACTTGACACATGTCAAGTCGCATGACAAGTCAAAATCCATGTATTTCAACGCTCCTCGTTCTAATTGGTGGGACTCAAGTCGCAGCGACTCCAAAAAAAGGTTATTGCACTACTTTTTTCCAACTTCTGATGCAACTTTGATCCAGAGAGTGTAAAATTGGATCAAAGCTGCACTCAAAGTCGCATCAAAGTCACACTCTAAGACTTTGGGGTCGCAATAGAGGAAACCTAGGCTTAATGAATTACATTGTGCTTTGAAGTGTGGTAGATTGATGAACGAAGAGACATCATCCCAAAAAAGCACTGGATGTGCCTCTGATGAAGACAAATATAATAACTTACTGGTGCCGCATGTCTTTGAGATTTTTAGGCGATGAGGCAACGGCTTTTGCTTGTACGAGGCTAGGTAACCCTTGGAGGTCATGTTGTTGCATAGCTGGTAAAATGCTCATTTCTTTCTGAAACAAAAACACAAGCCTTTGTTAATAATCATGAGGCACAATGCAATCTATAATTCAACCTGGATGCAATCCAAATGAATGACAGTCTGGTTAAAGTAAACACAGCTTTATCATATGTACCAAGCTCAGTGAGCATTCACTTTTCTAAATGAACAGTCTATTCCTTTAAGAAATCAACCCCATTTTGTCCGCTAGTGACAACGTATCTATCCCTTCACATGCTGACCTGTGAGAATTGATAAAACAATCCTTTCAATCCTTTGTACCAGTTGACATCTATATCCCACACTCTTGATGAGTTCTCCACCCATTCTTGGTAACCAGGTTATTGAGTTGCTAAGCCAGCAGGCCAGTGTGGATTTATGGATTAGGTGCTACACATCTTTGTGGGTGTAAGGTTTTATTATAATGTAGAAACTCTTTGCATGAGGAACTGAAATGGTAAGAGGCCCAAAGAGTTTTCCTGGCAAAGTAAATCAGCAATCCATAAAAAGTCTAATTGCTGCAGATCACCACTTATAGTATAAACGCATGGGCCGAATGACAGGAGACATCGGCCGGTTCAATAAAAAAAGGGCCAACATTCGGCCCATGTGTGTATCAGATTGTCGGACGACCAGCAGCTGACCGACTCAGCGCTCTCAGCCAATGGAAGAAAGTGCTGATCGGAGTGATCTGGCGGGGTAGGGTGGGGCGGCATTCCCCTATCAGAACAGCTCAGCAGGGGAGATTGCTGCACTAACTTCAGATGGTTAGTACAGCGGCTCCAACCGGAGCTGTCAGGTTTTTTTTTTTGTTCAACCCAAAAAAAAAACTTGTAGTGTGTACCAGGCATAAGTCAATGCCAGTCAAGGTGGGACAGTCATTTCTACTAGCAGACGGCTTTAATCGCCTAATGCCTCGTACACATAATGCAACGGTCGTACGACCTCACGTTCAAATTTTGCCCAAAATCGGCTGTTGGCTGTTGTGTCTAGCTTACTGACATGAGTCAAGTAATCGTTCAACAAAGCCAAATATAGTGAAGTGTTACGAGCTTCTAAAGAGGAAGTTAAGGTGAATGTGATTTTTGAATTAGGAACGCAGGTTTACACGACCGAACAATTCTGAGCATGCGTGTTTGGCACGTACATCTTTTGTTGGGCCAACTTCTGTACACACGAGTCAACAGTCGTACATCAGCTTGTTGTACAACAAAAGTTTTCGAGTCTGCTTAGCCAACTTCTGTTGTACGACTGTTGAACATCGGCTGTTGTAAGTGCGCGTACTAACGGTCGGTTTATCGTACAACAAGCTGTTGTACGACCGTTGCATCGTGTGTACGGGGCATTAGTCTGGAGGTGATCTGGATGACAGCAAGACGCCAGCTGTAGGAGCTCATGTCATGTTATGGTACAAAGTAAATAAAGGAAGGGTAAACCCAAAAGAAAACAGAAACAGCCCAGAAAAAGTCAGCAGTGTGTCAAATGCTGGCCATACACTGAGCAGATTTTGACCGGTTGGTTGAAATTCACTCTGCGGTTAGCCCCGTGGACATCCTAAAACCTGATATCCTTCAAGCTATGTGGAAAATTGTCAGCTGAGCATCACCTCCATACAGTCAGGCGCAGGCACCGTTAGGGTATTTTGTCAGCTGTCAATATAAGTAGGAGATTCCTCTATCCATGCATCCATCCAGCCACACAGATGGAGGAATCACTTTGATTTATTTTTTTTGTTCATCCCACAGTAAAAACAAAATAAATGTATGTGTGTATGGCCAGCTTTGAGAGCATTACATTTTTTTTTAATTTTTTTTATAATTAACTATTTTTTTTTAAACTTTTTGCAGTACAAACATATAAAACAAAATACAGTATACATTGCATACTGCAGTGAAAAAGTCAAATGCAGGTTGAAATTAATACAGAAACTGGGTTTTCAGAAGATAATTAGTGTGCTTTAACTACTTCAATACTGGGCACTTCCCCCCCCCCCTTTCTGCCCAGACCAATTTTCCGCTTTCAACGCTGTCGCACTTTGAATGACATATGCGCGGTCATGCAACGCTGTACCCATATTGCATTTTTTATCATTTTTTCACACAAATAAAGCTTTCTTTTTGTGGTATTTAATCACCACTGCGTTCTTTTTTTTTTGCTAAAAAATATTAAGACCAAATATTTTGAGAAAAAAGCGTGTTTTTCTTTGCTTCTGTTATAAAATTTTCCAAATAAATAATCTTCCTTCATAAATTTAGGCCATTGGGCAAAATAACGAAAATCAATGTATATTATTTAGTCTGTAGGAAAGTTATAGAGTTCACAAACTATGGTATATACCAGGGATATGCAATTAGCGGACCTCCAGCTGTTGCAAATCATGTCCCATCATGCCTCTGCCTCTGGGTGTCATGCTTTTTGGCTGTCAGAGTCTTGCTATGCCTCATGGGAATTGTAGTTCTGCAACAGCTGGAGGTCCGCTAATTGCATATCCCTGGTATATACAGTTGTGCTCATATGTTTACATATCCTGGCAGAATTTATGATTTTTCAGAGCATATGAATGAAAACACAAATCTTTTCTTCACTCAAGGTTAGGGTTTGGCTGAAGGCATTTATTATCAATCAACTGTGTTTACTCTTTTTAAATCATAATGACAACAGAAACTACCCAAATGATCCTGATCAAAAGTTTACATACCCCAGTTCTTAATACCGTGTATTGCCCCCATTAACATCAATGACAATGAGGCTCTTTATCTTCTCAGATGGTAAAGTTGCCCATTCCTCTTGGCAAAAAGCCTGCAGTTCCTGGAAATTCTTGGACTATCTTGCATGAACTGCACGTCTGAGATCTCCCCAGAGTGACTCAATGATATTGAGGTCAGGAGACTGAGATGTCCACTCCAAAACCTTGACTTTATTCTGCTGTAGCCAATGACAGGTCGACTTGGCCTTGTGTTTTGGATCATTGTCCTGTTGGAATGTCCAAGTACGTCCCATGCGCAGCTTCCTGGCTGATGAATGCAAATGTTCCTCCAGTATTTGTTTTTGTTAACATGCTGCATTCATCTTGCCATCAATTTTCACCAAATTGCCTGTGCCTTTGTAGCTCACACATCCCCAAAACATCAGCGATCCACCTCCGTGTTTCACAGGCCTTGCTGACTGCTCTCCAAATGTAATGTTTATGGCTGTGGCCCAAAAGCTCAATTTTGGTCTCATCACTCCAAAAGGTTTGAGGCTTGTCTCTATGCTGTTTGGCATACTGTAAGTGGGATACTTTGTGGCATTTGCATAGTAATGGCTTTCTTCTGGCGACTCGACCATGCAGCCCATCTTTCTTCAAGCGCCTCCTTATTGTGCATCTTGAAACAGCCACACCACATGTTTTCAGAGAGTCCTGTATTTCACCTGAAGTTATTTGTGGGCTTTTCTTTGCATCCCGAGCAATTTTCCAGACAGTTGTAGCTGAAATTTTAGTTGGTCTACCTGACCGTGGTTTGGTTTCAACAGAACTCCTTTTTTACCACTTCTTGATTAGAGTTTGAACACTGCTGATTGGCATTCTCAATTCCTTGGATATCTTTTTATATCCCTTTCCTGTTTTATACTGTTCAATTACCTTTTCCCGCAGATCCTTTGACAATTCTTTTGCTTTCCCCATGGCTCAGAATACAGAAACGTCAGTGCAGCACTGGATGAAAGATGCAAGGGTCTGTCTGGAGTCCAGAAACTCATTGACCTCTTATACACACACACACACTAATTACAAGCAAACAGATCACAGATGAGGATGGTTACCTTTAAAAGCCATTCAAACCCCTTTGTGTCAACTTGTGTGCATGTTATCAGGCCAAAATCCCCAGGGTATGTAAACTTTTGATCAGGGTCATTTGGGTAGTTTCTGTTGTCATTATAATTTAAAAAGAGTAAACACAGTCGATTGATAATAAATGGCTTCAGCCAAAAACTAACCATGAGTGAAAGAAATGTTTTTTTGTGTTATCATTCATATTCTTTGAAAAATGGCCAAGAAATCATAAATTCTGCCAGGCTATGTAATGAGCACAACTGTATGAAAATCGATCGCTCCTGATGTATGGACGGCCTATCTCATTTCTTCAGGCCTGAGGACACCAGGACAGTATATATTTCCCTCAAATGACCCCTTTTTGGAAAGTAGAAAGTCCAAGGTGTTTAGTAAGAGGCATGGCAAATTTTTTGAAGTTGTAATTTTTTTGTCACAGTTTTTTTTAGAAAATGAAGAAATTAACCCCTTCCTTACCGGGCACTTAAACCCCCCTCCTGCCCAGACCAATTTTTGGCTTTCAGCGCTGTCGCATTTTGAATGACAATTGCGCGGTCGTGCGACGTTGTACCCAAATAAAATTTGTGTCCTTTTTTTCCCACAAATAGAGCTTTCTTTTGGTGGTATTTGATCCCCTCTGCGTCATTTCTGATCGCCGCTATAAACAAAAAATGAGCGACAATTTTGCAAAAAAGAACAATATTTTTTACTTTTTGCTAAAGTACAAATCCATTAAAAAAATTATTCATCAGTTTTGGCCGACATATATTCTTCTACATATTTTTGGTAAAAAAAAAAATCGCAATCGGCGTATATTGATTGGTTTGCGCAAAAGTTATCGCGTCTACAAACTGGGAATTGATTTCTGGCGTTTTTATTATTATTTTTTTTTTACTAGTAATGGCGGCGATCTGCGATTTTTATCGGGACTTTGATATTGGGGGGGACATGTCGGACATTTTTGACACATTTTTGGGACCAATGACATTTATACAGCGATCAGAAATTTAAATGTCCACTGATTACTGTATATTAGTTCTAACTGTGGGGGGGCGGGGCTGGTCGGGACATAACAGATCTAACTGATCCCAGTGACAGGGATCAGTAGATCTGCTTGTCCCCTGTCACAGAACGGGGAACCGCCATGTTTACAACGGCGGTTCCCCGTTCTGAGGCTCCTAAAAGTGATCAGCGGGTCTCGGGCGGACGTCGAGTCCGCCCAACCCACGGGCACGCTCGCGCGGCGTGCGGCGCGCGCGCGCGCCGCCGCCAGGGGGTGCGCTGGGGCATGCGCAGTGGAGGACGTCCATGGACGTCCTCCCGGCATTTCAGATCCGCGCTGGAGCCGTATTTTGGCAATAGCGCGGATCTGAAGTGGTTAAGCATATATTTTTCAATTTTGTTTCTTTTTTATCACTTTTTTTTATACTTTTTTTTATTACACACTGTGACCAGAGCAATATAGTGTTACCATAGTAACACTGTACTACTCTGGGGAAGTGATCAGGATTTTATTTTTTTTACACATTACGATTGTTTATACCAGTGAATTTAACTTGTATAAGCAACCATTTTTACTATATGAATCTGATTCATTCAGTGTGTTTTGTTGTGAGTAGCCACAGATGGGATTGGCCCTGTCTGTACCATGTGATCACTGTGACCAATCACAGCTAGCAACACAATTATACACAATGGATGGCATGGTCACAGCAATCACATGGTACTGGCAGCGGGTCAGTACACTGATCAGTCATTGACACAACCGGTGACAGATCATGCCGCAGCGCAGCTCCCTCCTCCCGTGCAAAGGTAAACACACATGTTGGTCAACCACACCTGCAAACAGCGATCGTCCCACACATGTGAGATATTACCGCAAATGTCAGATCATGGGCAATAGCACTAGGATGACTCATGTCTTAGGGTCTGATAAGGAAGCTGGAGCTGTTTACTGTGACAAGAACGGTATACCGCAGCTGCGGTGGGACAAATTTAGTTGGGGAGGTGCCCGATTTTAGTCTTGCACAAAACCAAAACACACCACTGAGTGCAACTAAACACCTTGCCGCTGCGAGGATATGTGTCAACAGTTTTTTATTTGCCTTAGAAAGGGCCAGGGGAGGTAAACCTAACAAGAATAGTTTACAGGTGAAAAGGGCTGTGGAGTCAAACAATCATTGGAGTAGGTTGTCACGTTCCCCCAATAAGGTTCAATATCGTGGGCAGTGCCAAAAAATATTAATAAGGGAGCTACGATCACGCTGACATGCCCTCATCAATCGCTGGCGTCAGGATGAACCATGTAGAGAAGGTCCGGAGTGATAACATTTTGTAAGTGTTTTCTTTGTAAAGAATACAGAGGGAACTCCTAGCTGCCTATGAGCAAACGACTTGCCAGGTTTCCAGCAACAGCTCTTCCCACAGGATCCTCTCCCACTTAATTGCATTTTTCATGCATATTATATGTGCGATCATTCATCCCTTTGGAAAGTGTGCTATGCTGAAGACTAAGCCAAAAGTGTGACAAACAAGATTTTTTAATATAATCCTCCAAATCCTCCAATACATGTGAATGCACCCTAAGGCCCTTTCACATTTGTGCGACCCGATTTTACTGCAATTTTTTGCCACAATTTTGACATGATTTGGGATCAGTATTACTTTGGTCCGACTTTGTTGCAACTTTGGCTCAATGAAAACATATTACAACGTCGTACAGAAATGGTACAGAAATCACAACTATATTATTCAGGTGCGATTTGCATGAGACTTTGAGGGTTTAACATTGAAGTCTATGGACCTCAAGTTGCATCAAAGTTGGACCAAAGTAATGCAGGGACTACTTGGAAGTCGGCACGACTTGAAAGTCATACAGATATGAATGATACTCATTGGAAATAATGGGGAACGACTTGTCATGAGACTTTGCAGTCCCAATTTGCAGGACAACTCACACAAGTGTGAAAGGGTCTTAGAGTAAAATGTGACTTTCAGTCTATAACTGATTTATTCAGTTCATAAACAGATGTCTTGCCTTTTGAGCTGTGTTTGCGTACTTATAAAGTTATGAGTTAAGAAATGTCACCTTCGGCTGGCCATAGACAGAGCCAATTTCTTTCCTGCAACAAAGAAATTCTCTGGCTTGCCCCATCAACACAGACAGTGTTGACAGGGGAATCCCTCCTGCCAATTGGGGTTAACTTACTAAAACTAACTACTAAATAAATTACTAATAATTTAATGTCCCAGCTCAATCCTCTCAATGCCCCAGCGCTGTCCCTGACTACCCCCCTGGTCCAGCACTTGAGGTCCTCTACATGGCAGAACAATGCTGTCATTCTACCTGTTTCCTGTGAGCCCAGCCTGTTTTTTCACACACCCCCTAGGGGGAACATCATCACATCGATTGGGTGCAGAGAACTCCAGTACTGAGCCGCGCTCACACCTCATTATGCCACTCGGACTTGGACATCACCAAGCCACTTAGCAGATGGCAGGAAAAAGGTATCAGTGGCGGTCGTTCATGCAGGGCGCAGAGGCACCACTGCCCAATCCATGTGCCAGGCCCCTAATCTACATACAGTGTGCATGAATTCCAGTGTTTTTTTTTTCTAGAAGTGCATGATGAGGCTTTATATGGCTTCAAAAAGGGTGGGCTCGGGGTGCAGGGCACTGCACCCGAAGCCTACCCAGTTGTATGATATTAGCAAATTAATATTTGCTAATGTCTGCCTGTTCCTCCTCCCGGCCAATCAGGAAGCGGGTCCTGAGACCCAATTGGAAAGGATGCCTAGCGCGGGGCGAGTGATGTGGTGATCGAGCGACGGGGGGGGGGGGGGGCGGCGATTGAGCAATGGGGGGATATGATGATCAAGCAACGGAGGGGAAGCGCCGATCGAGTGACGGGCGAGTGATGCAGCGATCGAGCGACAGGGGGGAAGCGGTGATCGAGTGATGAGGAAAGCGACGATTGGGCAACGGGGGAAGTGGCGAGCAATGTGGCGATCGAGCAACAGGGAGAAAACGGCGATCGAGTGACAGGGGGAAGTGGTGATCGCGTGATGGAGGAAAGCGACGTTCAGGCAATGGGGGGAAGCGGCGATCAAGCGATGGGTGAGCAATAAGCCAAAAGATCAACAGGGGGGAAACGGCGATCGAGCGATTGGGGAAGCAGCGATCAAACAACAGGGGAAGGGGCGATCGAGCGGTGGGCGAGCAGTGCGGCAAACGAGCAACGGGGGCGCAGCGATCGAGCGATGGGGGGGAGGCGGCGATCAAGCGATGGGGGGAAGCGACGATTGGGCAACGGGGAGAAGCGGCGAACGAGCAATGCAGCAATCGAGTAACATGGAGGAAGCGGCGATCAAGCGATGGGGGAAGCAGCGGTTGAGCAACAGGGTAAGGGGAGATCGATGCGGCAATCGAGCAACGGGGGGATGCAGCGATCGAGCGATGGGGGAAGGCGGCGCTCGAGCGATGGGGGAAGGCGGCGCTCGAGCGATGGAGGAAGGCGGCGCTCGAGCGACGGGGGAGTCGGGGCTTGCTTGGTTGGCTGCTTGGGGGCAGGGGGGGTTGTGGCTGGCTGCGGGTGCGGCGGGCAAGAAAGTTGAGCACCAGCCGCCACTGGTATGTACTGGGGTTTAATTTTTCAGGTTACGTTCACACATGCGTCTTAAGAATGCGCATATTTGCACTTCATGCATAGGGCAACCCATTCATTTCAATGGGAAGCCTAACGCGAGTCACATGCGCAAAAGAAGAACATATACCTTTCTGGGCAATGAGCGTCACACTTTTTTTAATGTGCGCTTTGCTGCGTACAAATATACACTTCTGTTCTCATTCAACAACGAATGACAACGCATGCAGCGCTTGTCGATCGTTTGCTTACATGTGCCTGCGTCATGGAACGTCATGGAGGGGAAGGTGTAACAATCCTGGAGAGCTGTGATTGGAAAGAAAGCAATGATGACAATAAGATATATAAATATAACATCCATCTTGGAATCAAGACTTCATTCTTCTATATTGCCCACTTATCACTCCCCCTGTACAAACTCCCCGCTTCTCTCAGGTATGTGAGATCACACACCCGCTCCCACTGTAGAAGCAGGAGGTCCCTCCGGGTAACTTACCTGCGTCTCTGCACCGCTTCTATACTTCCATAAGAACGTGTACACCGGGTAACCACGGCAACCTCTCACAACACTCCAAGCAAGGCATTCCCCGCCCACCTTCCAACGTTTAACCAATCGGTTGCTTCATGCAAACTATTGCTTCGATGTGATCCGTGGGAAAACTCCCTCGGATGGAAAGGTGAACCCTGATTGGTTCTTGTGGACGGCAGAAGCGCTGAGCTCCCAATCAGAGCGTTGCAGGTTGTGATAGGAGAGAAAGCACAGCGAGTCCACGAATAGAGCTTGTGGTAGAGCAGAGACAATCTATAGAGCTGTATGCTGGAGCGGACCTATACCAGATATTACCTCAGTGCTCAGAGAGCTCATGGGGGGAGATTTACTCGTAATGGAGCACTCAGAATCTGCTGCAGCCAATCAGCTTCTTACTTCAGCTTGTACAATTAAAGTGATTGTAAATCCTAAGCATTTTTTACCTTAATGCATTTCTTGTATTAAGATCAGCATCCCCCCACCCCTTTACTTACCTGAGCCCTTACTTGATCCAAATTTGTACATGTCTGCAGCTCTTCTCTTCCCTCTTACTGGCTTTGCTGGGGCTCCAGGAGCCATTGGCCCCCAGCCCTGTCAATCAAAGCCAGCAGCTTTAATTGACAGTAGAGTCCCGCTGTGTGCATCAATGGACGCAGCAGCGGGGCTCAGGTGCGAGCACACACGAGTGCCCCCATGGGAAGCAGCTTCCCATGGGGGCACTGGCCAGAGGGGAGTGGCCAGGAGCGCCAGCAGGGGACCCTGAAAAAAGGAGGTTCACAGCCGCTCTGTGCAATTCTATTGCACAGTGCAGGTAAGTATAGGCATGTTTGTTATTTTTTATTGAAATATTTTTACCTTTACCATTACTTTAACCACTTCAGCCCCAGAAGGATTTCCCAGGTTAGGACCAGAGCACTTTTTGTGATTCGGCACTGCGTCGCTTTAACTGACAATTGCGCGGTTGTGCGACGTTGTACCCAAACAAAATTTGCGTCCTTTTTTTCCCACAAATAGAGCTTTCTTTTGGTGGTATTTGATCCCCACTGCATCATTTTTGATCACCGCTATAAACAAAAAAAAAAAAAACAATTTTGCAAAAAAAACAAACTTTCTTACTTTTTGCTAAAATACAAATCCAAAAAAAGTATATAAAAAACAAAATTTTCATCGGTTTTGGCCGATTTATATTCTTCCTCATATTTTTGGTAAAAAAAATCACAATCAGCGTTTATTGATTGGATCAGGACTGCGATATTACAGTGGACATGTCGGACCATTTTGACACTTTTTTGGGACCATTGGCGTTTATACAGTGATCAATGCTATGAAAATGCACTGATTACTGTGTAAATGCCTCTGGCAGTGAGGGGGTTAACCTGCAGGGGGCGCTCTAAGAGGTTAACTGTGTTCCCTCAGTGTGTTCTAACTGTATGGGGGCTGGGCTGAGTGGGGGAGGAGAGTAATTCTCCGGAATACAATGAGCGTGACAGCGCGCCTCTGGCGGCGCACACTCACAGTGCGCGATCTCGCAGCCACCGTCAGGTGAGGACGGTTTGCGATAATGAACTAAATTGCTGCCGTCAAGCCACAGTGGGCGGTCGGCAACTGGTTAAGCATTCACAATAAAACCTAGAAGCTGATTGCTTTCTATGAAGAGCTGTAACATATTTTGCATACTCCAGTTTTAGTAAATCTCCCCATAGACTTTGTAGAAAGCACACAGAGAGCTCATAGACTTTGTCGCAGTACATAGAGAGCTCTTAGACTTTGTAGCAGTACGCAGAGAGCTCTTAGACTTTGTAGCAGTACATAGAGAGCTCTTAGACTTTGTAGCAGTACATAGAGAGCTCTTAGACTTTGTAGCAGTACATAGAGAGCTCTTAGACTTTGTAGCGGTACACAGAGAGCTCATAGGCTTTGTAGCAGTACATAGAGAGCTCATAGGCTTTTTTCCAGTACATAGAGAGCTCTTAGACTTTGCAGGAGTACACAGAGATCTCATAGACTTGTAGCAGTACATAGAGAGCTCATAGATTTTGTAGCAGCACCCAGAGAGCTCATAGACTTTGTAGCAGTACACAGAGAGCTTGTAGACTTTGTAGCAGTACATAGAGAGCTCAAAGACTTTGTAGCAGCACCCAGAAAGCTCGTAGACTTTGTAGGAGTACACAGAGAGCTCATAGACTTTGTAGCACTACACAGCGAGCTCATAGACTTTTTAGCAGTACACAGAGAGCTCAAAGACTTTGCAGGAGTACACAGAGAGCTCATAGACCTTGTAGCGGTACACAGAGAGCACTTAGACTTTGCAGGAGTACACAGAGAGCTTTTATAGCAGTACACAGAGAGCTCTTAGGCTTTGTAGCAGTACACAGAGAGTTCTTAGGCTTTGTAGCAGTACATAGAGAGCTCTTAGACTTTGTAGCAGTACATAGAGAGCTCTTAGACTTTGTAGCAGTACACAGAGAGCTCATAGACTTTGTAGCGGTACACAGAGAGCACTTAGACTTTGCAGGAGTACACAGAGAGCTTATAGTCTTTATAGCAGTACACAGAGAGCTCTTAGGCTTTGTAGCAGTACACAGAGAGCTCTTAGGCTTTGTAGCAGTACACAGAGAGCTCTTAGACTTTGTAGCAGTACACATAGAGCTCATAGACTTTGTAGCAGTACGCAGAGAGCTCTTAGACTTTGTAGCAGCACCCAGAGAACTTGTAGACTTTGTAGCAGTACACCAAGAGCTCTTAGACTTTGTAGCAATACATAGAGAGCTCATAGACTTTGTAGCAGTACACAGAGAGCTCATAGACTTTGTAGCAGTACACATAGAGCTCATAGACTTTGTAGCAGCACCCAGAGAATTTGCAGACTTTGTAGCACTACACAGCGAGCTCATAGACTTTGTAGCAGTACGCAGAGAGCTCATAGACTTTGTAGCACTACACAGCGAGCTCATAGACTTTTTAGCAGTACACAGAGAGCTCATAGACTTTGCAGGAGTACACAGAGAGCTCATAGACTTTGTAGCAGTACACAGAGAGCACTTAGACTTTGCAGGAGTACACAGAGAGCTTATAGTCTTTATAGCAGTACACAGAGAGCTCTTAGGCTTTGTAGCAGTACACAGAGAGCTCTTAGGCTTTGTAGCAGTACACAGAGAGCTCTTAGACTTTGTAGCAGTACACATAGAGCTTATAGACTTTGTAGCAGTACGCAGAGAGCTCTTAGACTTTGTAGCAGCACCCAGAGAACTTGTAGACTTTGTAGCAGTACACCAAGAGCTCTTAGACTTTGTAGCAGCACCCAGAGAGCTCATAGACTTTGTAGCAGTACACAGAGAGCTCATAGACTTTGTAGCATACACATAGAGCTCATAGACTTTGTAGCAGCACCCAGAGAACTTGCAGACTTTGTAGCAGTACACATAGAGCTCATAGACTTTGTAGCAGTACGCAGAGAGCTCATAGACTTTGTAGCAGTACACAAAGAGCCGATAGACTTTGTAGCAGTACACAGAGCGCTCATAGACTTTGAAAGTATTTGAGTTTAAGTTTAAAGGAGGCTAAATGGACTTTCACAGTGCCATATGACTTGGAGTAGACAATATAGTACAGACTAGATTGTACAGTATCAAGTCAGAAAAGAGCCAAAATAAAAAAGGGACAAAAAAATATATGATGATAAAACTACTGGGATAGTTAGTAATCACAAATAAGGCACTTAGGAAAAGTGACCTCGGAGTATGTTATCTACCCAGTTATGAACTTGAGAAAGTGCCATGTTATAAAACATAAGAAAATATGGGGTACCTACGTCATAAATCGAAATGGAAGTATTTGGGTTTAAAGGAGGCTAAATGGACTTTCACATTACCATATGACTTGGAGTAGACAATATATATAAACAATTCATTTTATTGATACAAAATACAAGACATTCTTTATAAAAAGGGGGAAACATACACAGTTGTGACACAAAACACATTCCGATATAAATGTGGCTCTCAAAATCACGGTTAAGGTGATGCTTGTGGAAACATTCTATACCAACTCTGTCTTAGGTCTACATGTTTCACGGTCTTTTATACCGCTTCCTCAGGAGTGTATTTAGGAAGGTATAGCATAAACAGAGCATGTGTCACCTAACTGCAAAGAAGAAAAACTAATTAATCATAAAAGACAAGGTTGAGAACTATAAATATACAGTAAATACATCATATAAACATGCATGGCTGTCACCCCAAAAATTCCCCTTACCTAAAGTGCGAATGCGATTTATGATGTGACGGTGTCCCAAAACCATGTGACCTTCCCAAATATAGGGCAAAATTATATGAAAATGAAATCTGTGTAAAAGGCCATCGCATTATTAATACAGGATAAGGACAAGGCATACTCTGTGGACAGAAAAGTTCCCGGTGGTAGAAAGGTATATTGCATCTGAGGAAACAGATGCATAACCACTAGAATGAAGCCTCGTGGAAAAAAAGGAAAAATATGTCCGAGGATGTTGGATGAGGAGGCAGAAGGACCCAAGCCTATAAAGGGCAGGGGAAAAGGGGGGGGGGGGGGAGAACAGCCATGCATAATACACAAACATATTAGTAATGTGAAATGAGCAATAACAAATGACATTTAGTCAATATAATAATAATCAAAGAAACATAAAGACTTTTTCATTTATGGCTAGATCCTGGCATAAGAAAACCAGACAGTGGAAATAGGGGGAATCAGAGAATTGAATAAGCAACCTGGATTCAAGTACACAAAGAAAGAGTCTATAGGAATTAACCTCGTTCAAGCCTGGGGGAGTCAATGCGTTTAAATGTTCTATCCAGAGGGTCTCACGCTGTAAAATACACTTCTCCCAGTCGCCCCCTCTGGACCAGGAAAGATAATCTCCAGGACAAAGAAGGAGACCATATCTGTGTCATACCTGTGATGGAGGCCAATATGTCTTGTGACAGGAGTAACTATTTTTCCGCCACCTGAGGTGTAGGTATGGACTCCAATTCTCTGCCTAAACTGCCTTTTGGTTTTGGCCGATGTAGAACGCTCCACATCGGCAGTTCATAATATAAATAACCCCCTGAGTACCACAATCAGAGAACACTTTTGATCTATGCCATTGGCCCTTGGGGAGAAAAATACCTTGACCTTCCCTCACCCAGGGGCACTGTGGACAACTGCCACAACGAAAGGTGCCCCATGGTGAGGGACTGGCACGATTATAAGGTGTGTAGTGGCTTTTAGTAAATTGATCTTTTAGGGTAATAGCTCATCTGAAAATCAACTCAGGGGTGGATCTCACATATTTCAAAATAGTGTGATCTTCTGTTAAGCAATGCCAGTTTCTCCTGACCAGGGAATGCAGCTGGGACTCGTGGGCCGAGCAGCAAGTGACAAGACCTATGGTGGAATCACGTGAGTGTCCATTGTAGAGAATAGATGCTCTTGTTTTCACCTTTGTTCTATTGAAGGCATGCCTCAACAGGGTATGCGTATATCCTCTCAGCAACAATCTCTGTTGCAAATACATCAGCTTGTTTCTGAAAGTCTAAGTCGGATGTACAGTTTCTGCGTTTTCTTAGATATTGGGCATAGGGCATACTTTTGACCAGTGAACTAGGGTGTGAACCGCTGGAATGAAGCAGGGTGTTCCCTGCACTGGGTTTCTGATAAAGGTTTGACCTAATATAGCCGTCTGGACCAATTGATATATTTATATCCAGGAATGAAACCTGGGAGTTGCTAATGGTATGTGTAAATTTCAGGTTGTAGCGATTTGTGTTGAGTTGTTCCAAAAATCACTGCAATTCTATCTGGGTGCCTGTCCAGATGATCAACAGGTCATCAATATATCGATAGCAGCATAAAATTGATGAAAGTCAGGGAGCATAGATCTCACTGGATATGGTCTCTCTTTCCCACCCTCCTAGATATAAGTTACATACTGTGCCCATTGCTACTCCTTGTATCTGGAAATACAGTTGGTCCATGAAAGTGAAGTAGTTTCTCGTGAGAATGAAAGTCAAAAGGTTAAGAACAAAGTGGTTGAGAGACCAAGATGTTCTGTCCTCTTCCATGAGGAAGGACCCCGTCACCCGGGTGCCCCACTCATGCGGAATACTCAAATAGAGAGCCTCTAAATCGATGGCCACGAGTAGGGTGCTGGGGAAACATGGGTCCCCTCTACATGTCTGAGTAGGTCCGTTGTATCATTGATGTACAATGGGAGGCGTGTGGTCCTCGGGTAGGGGTTAATAAGATATTCTAGGGTATTCTTATTAATTAGGGCCCTAGAGTATGCCAGTGTACAAAGTTCCCTAAATTCCCTTTCGTACAAGGAGACTTTGTCCGGATCAATAGGGCAGTACCAATGTTTATTTTTCAAAACATCATAACACATCTGTTGATACTGTTTGTGGGACATCAGAACGATGTTACCACCCTTATCAGATGGTTTTATGACTAATTTAGTCTGTGCTGAGTTGTTTTAGAGCAAGTTGCTGGTCATAAGATAAATTGAAATGAAAACCAGAAGGGTGCTATTGTTCGATCTTTAAATCTCTAATGTTTTTTTTGAAGGAATAACCATATGTTTGGACAGAGTGAAAGTTCAGGAAAGTGACAAGATTTAGGTTTAAAGATTTTAGGATCAGAGATATTAGTCGTAGAAGTGCTAGAAAGTGTCTTGGATGGGAGATCAAGGTCAACTGCTCCCTCATCATCCAGTATCATAAGATCTTTCAGAGCTTGAAAGTCCTTCATAGTGAAGTCTTTAACATGTTCCGATATTTCCCTCTCCATTCTTTTTTTTTTACATTCTGGATGGAACATGAATTTGTATGTTAAATTTTGTGTAAAAAGATATAGATCTTTAATAGTTTCCATTACGTCTATGTCTTGAGCTGGGCAAAAGCCCAAACCCAGACGAAGTTGATTATGTTGAGCTCTGAGGCAGTTGAGTTGTGGGTGTTTGTGCTGTTCTTACCATGTATGCATTGAGATTGCTCAGGATCTTGGCTTCTGCTAGAGCCATAGCAGGATCTAAAAAAATCTGTATCTGAGGGAGGCTTTGTGTTGGGTGGCACTGCAACAGTACCTTTGGTGAGGAGGTTGTGCAGTATAGGGATAAAGTTACTTTTAGCTATGCCTTGATCTCCCATGCGAGGTGATGTATTAGGACGTGTCCTTTTGTCATTGTGCGTAGGTGAATACCCACCACCATGAGTATGTGAACGTTAGGGCATGCGTGCCCGAGAAGTTTTAGGGTTTTTAGGGTTAGTCAACCGCGAGTGAGCCTGTGAAAAAACAGAGACGTTAGTGGAAGAAGCAGATTTAGAAGTGTCTTCTACTTGAAAGTGCGTGCGTTGAAAATTCCATCTACCAAAATTTCTTGCAGTGTTTTTATCAGTCCATTTATAGGCATATCCTTCTGAGAAGGCTAATTTGTCTAGATTAAATTTCTTCTGTTTTGTTGTAACAATGTCTTTATTCATGTTCTCCAGTTGCTCTTTGACCTCCTTCGATTTGGGGGCAAAGGCAGTGAGATCCATGACATGTTTAAATTGGTTATTCAAGGTTTCAATTTCAGCATCTAACGCCTGCATGTCTTTAGAATACTGACCAACCAGAAGGGTCATTAATTCTTTGCTACACTTAGTGAGGGCATCCTCCCAGATTTTCTTGAAACCTTCGGAGGGTTTTTTTATAGTGGGCAGTAAGCCTTGAGGATCAACATCCTCCCTAATGTAGCATTGGAAATATTCACTATGCCAGTGCAAGTGCAATTTACATGTAAGTAAGATCTTAATTTTACCAATATACATAGCTAGATCATCGTCACTTTTTTTGTTTTTGGTACATCCTGTTTCAATCTGAGACATAAAACCTGTCCAAGCAGCACCCTGAAGGTCCATTGTACAGTATCAAGTCAGAAAAGAGCCAAAATAAAAAAGGGACAAAAAATATATGAAGATAATACTACTAGGATAGTTAGTAATCATAAATAAGGCATGTAGGAAAAGTGATTGACCTTGGGGTGTGTTATCCACCCAATTATGAACTTGAGAAAGAAAATATGGGGTACCTATGTCCTAAATCGAAATGAAAGTATTTGGGTTTAAAGGAGGCTAAATGGACTTTCACGGTACCATATGACTTGGAGTAAACAATATATATAAAAAAATCATTTTATTGATACAAAATACAAGACATTCTTTATAAAAAGGGGGAAAACATACAAAGTTGTGACACAAAACACATTTCAATATAAATGTGGCTCTCAAAATCACAGTTAAGGTGATGCTTGTGGAAACATTCTATACCAACTCTGTCTTAACTCTACATGTTTCACGGTCTTATATACCGCTTCCTCAGGAGTGTATGTAGGAAGGTATAGCATAAAAAGAGTGTGTGTCACCTAACTACAAAGAAGAAAAACAAATTAATCATAAAAGACAAGGTTGAGAACTATAAATATACAGTAAATACATCATATAAACATTCATGGCTGTCACCCCAAAAATTACCTAAAGTGCTTGTGCGATTCATGATGTGACGGTGCCCCAAAACCATGGGACTCTCCCAAATATAGGGCAAAATTGTATGAAAATCAAATCTGTGTAAAAGTCATTGTGTAATTAATACGGGGTGTTACAGCAAAGGATATCGTAAAAGGTTTGTTTTAAAGGCATTTGTTGGTCAACAACAGGGAAAGGGGGAGCGGGGGTAAAAGACATAAAAGGCAAAAAGTACCTAGGTTGTGTCAGGTGTTACGTGAAGCTCCTAAGGTGGTTAAAACCAAAAATCTGTTATGACCGTAACGTTGCAAAAAGAAATGGATAACCTGAAAAGATGCTTTTATATGTAAGCCCAGATTGAGAATTCATTATGACCAAAGAAAAAAGGAAGGGGAAAGTACCTGTCAGTGTGCATCAGGGGCGTGTGATTTTAGATGGAAAAAGATGCGTGGCGTTATCCGCACAGCGCGGAATGGTTTAGACGTAAGTGCTCTCACCACAGTTGCTAAAAGAATATATATACGGGAAGGTTTACATAGGACCTATAGGGGCATGAGGGAAAACAGAAATACATGTTCCCTAGGTGCAACATTCGATTGGGATGAATATAAACTTCATTACCTGAATAGGAATGGATACAGAGGAATAGAAAACACTAATGGTCAATCTATGGTAATAGGTTGACAGGATCCAGGCATTAGAAGAGCCTTATGTGGAAGGTAAATACAGGTACCTGCAAAACAGGGTTCCATCTGAAATCAGAATCTCCAAAGCACATGTAATCTAATGAGGGTAAGGACTATACACACAATTGAAGAGCCTTACCCCATGTAAACTGACGCCAGGGAGAGTTGCAGCCACAAAGGGATCTGTCCGTGCACACCCTCTAATTAACTACAGGTGTCTGTACGGAATGTATTGCACGAACACACCCACACAAAAACCTCACCTGGGGCCACATAACTGAAGCAATCTCTCTAATACCGAGCCGCACGCCCATCTATTGGCAAGGGGTAGGGACAGATCCTGCTGGCAGCCATGTTGGATAAGGGCAAGGTATTCTCTGATTGTGGTACTCAGGGGGTTATTTATATTATAAACTGCCGATGTGGAGCATTCTACATCGGCAAAACCAAAAGGCAGTTTAGGCAGAGAATTGGAGACCATACCTGCACCTCAGGTGGTGGAAAAATAATTACTCCTGTCACCAGACATATTGACCTCCATCACAGGTATGACACAGATATGGTCTCTTACTTTATCCTGGAGGTTATCTTTCCTGATCCCAGAGGGGGGGGGCGACTGGGACAAGCCTATTTTACAGCATGAGACTCTCTGGATAGAACATTTAAACGCATTGACTCCCCCAGGCTTGAACGAGGTTAATTCCTATAGACCCTTTCTTTGAGTACTTGAATCCAGGTTGCTTATTCAATTCTCTGATTCCCCTTATTTCCACTGTCTGGCTTTCTCATACCAGGATCTAGCCATAAATTAAAAAGTGTTTTTGTTTCTTTGATTATTATTATTTTGACTAAATGTCATTTGTTATTGCTCATTTCACATTATTAATATGTTTGTGTATTATGCATGGCTGTCCCCTCCCCCCCTTTCCCCTCCCCTTTATAGGCTTGGGTCCTTCTGCCTTATCATAGAAAATCCTTGGATGTATTTTCCCTTTTCTTCCACTAAGGGTTTCATTTTAGTGGTTACGAATCTGTTTCCTCAAATGCAATATACCTTTCTACCACCGGGGACTTTGCTGTCCGCAGAGTATGTCTTGCCCTTATCCAACATGGCTGCCAGCAAGATCTGTGCCTATCCCCTGCCAATAGATGGGCGTGCGGCTCGATATTAGAGAGATTGCTTCCGTTATGTGGCCCCAGGTGTGGTTTTTGAGTGGGCGTGGTCGTGCAATACATTCCGTGCAGACACCTTTAGTTAAACAGAGGGTGTGCATGGACAGATCACTTTGTGGCTGTAAACCTTCCCGTATTTATATATTTCTTTTAGTAAATGTGGTGAGAGCACTTACTGGTACAGTGAAATTCCATTTAGCCTCCTTTAAACCCAAATACTTCCATTTCGCTTTAGGACGTAGGTACCCCATATTTTCTTATGTTTTATAACATGGCACTTTCTCAAGCTCATAGACTTTGTAGCAGTACATAGAAAGCTTGTAGACTTTGTAGCAGTACACAGAGATCTCATAGACTTTGTAGCAGTACACAGAGAGCTCATAGACTTTGTAGCAGCACTCAGAGAGCTTGTAGACTTTGTAGCAGTACTGTCACGTACCTGATGGTAGAGTCTGACTTATGCAGTAGGCAACCTCTCTTACGACCCTGGTTCCAGAACCTCTGGTAGAGCAGACAGGGAGCGCAGGAGCACAGGGGAGCACAAGGGCTGGATTGGACACAGATGATGGTATGATGTCTTCCACAGAAAGAAAGAATCCCTGGGGATGTATGCACTCTGAATAGGAATAATTTACCGTACATAGCTGTGGTATACCCCATCAATGCTACCTCTCCTACTTTGATGGCATTTATTTTGCAGATATATAAAAAATTGGCAAAAGGACGTTACCTCTGAAGGAATAGTCCAATACCCCCCAGACAGGATGGGTGGATCTGGCACCCCCAACCTGAAGGTGGGGTGTGGGGGTTGTGCTCCCGACCTAACTGCGCGGCGCCACTGTGCTGATGAATTGGTGGAAGAGGGGTGAGCACAATACAATGTAATGGATCACAGATAAATATAACATGATTATGATGAATAATACATGGCTGACACATTATGTTTGATCAGTAGATAACTATAAGAAGTGGAATGATCCTGAAAAAGCAATACCATTGCGAAACGTCAATCACTATTCCATCTTCCAATATGTTAAATACACTGCATTGTTTGTGGATGTGCATGTAAAATGTTGGATATAACTCAATATACAATTTTATGAATAATGTTTTAAACAAATTGATATTTATAAAGATTTATTTTTATAAGCAATGATAACATTGTGTTCACTTATGACCATAACCAATCCACTAAAAGTCCGATGTGCTTTATTGGTGAGTTTCTCACCGTGAATTTTTCTGGTATGATGTCTTCCAGAAATCCATGCAAGACTGAAGAGTAGTGATGCAGGCCGGATCAGTAACATGCAGGCAAAGCAGTACAGGAGGAGCAGGCAATCGGATGGTCAGGTGCAGGCAGGGTCGTTAACAGGCAGGCAGGTGGAGGTATACAGGGGTCAGACAGGAGAGTGGTCGTAGACAAGCTGGGGGCCAGAGCAGGCAGAGTTCCAGCGGATACGGGTTCAAGCCGGGTCAAAGGTAAACAGGAAACTCAGAACAGGTCACTGAAAGGCACTGGTAACGCTGTAGAATGGACAGCACTGGCTGCTGGCCATGGAGGACCTAAATAGAGCCGTTTGGCGCCGTTTTCGGTGGACACGCACAGGCGCGCGTGAACGCGCACAGGCGTACGCACAAGCGCCCAAAACAGCTGAAGGCATGGGTCTTTTCCTAACATTGCCCCCACAAGGGGCAGCCTCTGGATGCCCAACCGGGCCCTTAAGTTTGGGTGTCTCCTCCAGAATCGTTTAACAAGCTCTTTAGCATGGATATGGTCTTCGGGCTCCCATGAGCTTTCTTCCGGTCCATACCCCTTCCACTTGATCAGGAACTGGGTGATGCCCTGCTTCTTCCTGCAGTTGAGGATGGCTTCCACCTCAAACTCTTCTTCACCATCCACAAGGATCGGCTCAGGTGGAGTCGTCCTCAGGTCCGGGAAAGGATCCTGGGTCACGGGTTCCAGCAGGGTGACATGGAACATGGGGTGGACCTGAAGGGATGGGGGCAGATCCAACTCATATGCCACCCTGTTAATCTTCCTCTTCACGGGGAAAGGGCCGATGAATCTGGGACCCAGTTTCTTCGACAGGCAAGACAGCCTCAGGTTCTTGATTGCTAACCAGGTTGTAAGACCAGTTCCCCACATCTCCTTTTGTCAAAGGTCCTCTTATAGTGTTCCTGTGCCCGGTACAGTATCTCCTGTAATAATTTATTGTTCCTTCCAAGGAATTCTGTTGTTTTCTGTACCGCTGGCACCGTACTTTATGGGATTAAGTTGGGTATAAATGTGGGGTGGTAGCCGAGATTCGCCCAAAATGGAGATTGCTTGGTCGCTGAGTGTACGGTTTTGTTGTAGGCAAACTCGGCTATTGATAGCAGTGAGACCCAGTCGTCTTGGGCAAAGGAGGAGTAACAGCAGAGTTACTGTTCTAAGGTCTGATTAGTCCTTTCTGTCTGACCGTTTGTTTGGGGATGATAGGCCGATGAAAATGCTAATTCGATTCCCAAAGCGGTACATAAAGCTTTCCAGACCCGGGATGTGAGCTGCACCCCACGATCTGAAACTATGTTGACGGGAATTCCATGAAGATGAACTGCTTCCTTAATAAAAGTCTCTGCAGTTTCAGCTGCGGTAGGAGTCCCTTTCATGGGGATAAAGTGCGCCATTTTGGTAAGGCGTCAACCACTACAAACATGGAAGTGAATCTTTCAGATGGAGGTAGCTCTACTATAAAGTCCATCGAAATGTGGGACCATGGGCACTCTGGAATGGGCAGCGGTTTTAACAGATCCCATGCTTTGGCCCGGAACAAGCGCCGACATATTCCCTTCAGTCCTTGTTGGCAGATGACCACCAAAAGGAGCGCAACAGCAGCTCCACAGTCTTGTGATGCCCAAAATGTCCCGCTAGCTTTTTGTCATGGCTAAGCTCCAGCACTGAGAGGCGTAATTCCTTTGGGACGAATACTTTATCACGGTACCACCACAGCCTGTCCTTCATTGTCAGCCTAGGGTCTGGAGATGTAGTGGCTTTGGCCAGGGACCGTCTTATATGGGACAGTAAGTTCTCTTGGGTCAACAGGAAGTGCTGTGGTGAAAGGATGGTGTCTGGTGGTGTGGACTCTCCTGGTTCGCTGAACATCCTAGATAAAGCGTCAGGCTTTGTGTTCTTCAACCCAGGCCTGTAGGTGATGTGTAGTTGAAAGCGGGAGAAGAACAAAACCCCAACATGCCTGATGGGGTCTAAGCCTTTTGGCCGTGTGTAGGTATTCTAGATTTTTATGGTCGCTGAAGATCATAACAGGGTGTGCAGCTCCCTCCAGCAGATACCGCCACTCCTCCAAGGCGGACTTGATGGCTAGGAGTTCCCGGTCACCCACATCATAATTTTTCTCAGGGGCAGAGAGCTTGCGGGAAAAGAAGGCGACAGGGTGGAGAGAAGCCTTTGGGCCTTGCCTCTGGCAGAGGACTGCTCCCACTGCAGTCTCTGAGGCATCCACCTCCAGGATGTAGGGTAAGGCAGAATCTGGGTGCTTTAAGAGAGGTGCACATGTGAACAGCTGCTTAAGTTTTAGGAAGGCTTCTTGGGCTTCAGAGGTCCAGTGGAAGTGGGTGTTCTACTTGGTGAGCTGGGTAATTGCTGCAATCACCGCAGAGAACCCCTTGACAAACTTCCTATAGAAGTTAGCGAAGCCTATAAATCATTGGACCCCTTTTCTGGCCAGTCCAAGAGGGCAGACACTTTTTGTAGGTCCATAGTGATTCCGGTAACTGAAATAATAAGGCCCAGGAACGGAATGCTGGAGCACTCGAATGCACACTTTTCAGCCTTAGCGTAAAGCCCATGTTGTCGGAGGCACTGTAACACACACTTGACGTGCCTGCGGTGCTCATTCAATGTGCCTGAAAAAATTAGGATATCGTCCAAGTAGACGATGACGAATTGGTCCAGATAATCCCGGAAAATGTCGTTCACCAGGTGTTGAAATGTGGTCGGAGCATTACAAAGCCCAAAGGGCATTACAAGGTATTTGAAATGGCTGAACCGTGTTCAGGAGGCCGTTTTCCACTCGTCACCCTCCCGGATGCGAAGGAGATTGTAAGCCCCGTGAAGATCCAACTTGGTGAATACTGTGGCTGACTCGAGCCTTTGGAACAATTCTGGGACCAGAGGTAGAGGGTAGCGATTTTTAACTGTGACCTTGTTGAGGTCTCTGTAGTCAATGCAGGATCATAGAGAATGGTCTTTCTTTTCTACAAAGAAAATCCCTGCACCTGCCGGAGAAGTAGAGGGCCGCATGAATCCCATTTCAATATTTTCATCTAAATAAGCCTTGAGGGCTTTCAGCTCTACTTCCGAGAGGGGATAAATCCTGCCAAATGGTATCTTAGCACCTGGTAACAGCTCTATCGGGCAGTCATAGGGCCTGTGAGATGGAAGTTCATCTGCCCCTTTCTTACTAAACACATCAAGGAATTCATGGTAGATGGAGGGGACAGCTAAGCGGGTTTCCGGATCCGGGTCCACTTCTAAGCATAGCATAGTAGGAGAAACTTCCGACACTAGCTGCTGACAATGGTGCTGACAGTAGAAGGAGGAAAACAGAACTTCCCATGTGGACCAGTTGATGGTAGGGCAATGAGCCCGGAGCCATGGCAGTCCTAAGAAGATAGGGAAAAGCAGAGAAGAATAACGTCCAACAGTAGATACTCCGTGTGCCCATTGGTCGTCTTAGCAAGCAGAGGAACTGTCTCATGGGTGACAGCACCCGAATTAATGGCAGATCCATCCGCCAGGCGGATGACCATCTGGTGTGTCTTAGGTCTAAGCAGGATGTGGTGCTGAGCTGCAAATGTTGAATCCAGGAAGCAGCTGCATGCTCCAAAATCAATGATGGCTGGGACCTGAATGCTCCCACTTGGAATCTGTAGTGAGACGGGCAGGACAAAGTGGGTTGTCATATTTGGCACAGACAAAACTTCTCCCTGGATGGGGTAGAGCCCCTTGTCCGGTTTGACCGGACAAGACTTGACAAGGTGTACCGGACCTCCGCAATATAGACAGAGGTTGGAGGTCAGATGCCTCTGTCTCTCCTCTGGGGAGAGCAAGGGTCGTGAAAGTCCAGGCCTCGATGGGTTTTGGAAGATCCTGGGTAGCTGGGTACTCTGGGTGGCATCCCGGCAGGTCGGGCAAGTCCTGCGGACCTTTCCGCTCTGCGTTCCCGCAGGCGGCGGTCAACCTGTATGGTCAGGTTAATCAAGGCATTCAGGGACCGGGGGACACCCACACGAGCCAACTCATCCTTCAACAGATCTGAGAGGCCCATCTGAACTGATGGCAGAGCGCCGTCTCATTCCAGGCCGTATCAGCACTCCAGCACCGGAACTCAGACACATATTCCTCCGCCATATGGTGGCCTTGCTGGAGTGTGTGGAGGGCAGCCTCCGCAGTAGCAACCTGGTGGGGGTCCTCATAGAGCCGGGCCATAGACTGAAAGAAGAGGGTGAGGTTGGCGGTTTCTGGCGCCTTTTGTTCCAATAGCCAGTGGGCCCAGGCCTGGGGGCCATCGATTAGTAAGGAGATGACCATTCCCACCTTGGTGTTTTCCAGAGAAAAGGTGCGAGGTTGCAGGGCAAAGTAGAGTTCACAAGCGTTACGGAATACCCAAAACTTCCTACGATCCCCTGTAAACCGTTCGGGCAAGGGCACCTCAGGCTCTGTGGGCAAGGTAACCATGGTGCTGGCAGCCGGCAGGCTGGAACGGGAAGGTGCTGGCAGAGAAAGCTCCAGAACCCTATTTTCCAACTGAGTGTACCCACTTTGTAAGTCACTACTAAGTTCACCACTTGGGTGAGCCCTGTTAGATGCAGGCTTAGGCCATCCATCCGAGAGGGCCACTGCGCAGACTCGGACTGGCTTTCCGTTGCTGTCACGTACCTGATGGTAGAGTCTGACTTATGCAGTAGGCAACCTCTCTTACGGCCCTGGTTCCAGGACCCCTAGTAGAGCAGGCAGGGAGCGCTGGAGCACAGGGGAGCATGAGGGCTGGATTGGACACAGATGATGGTATGATGTCTTCCAGAAATCCGTGCAAGACTGAAGAGTAGTGATGCAGGCCGGGTGAGTAACACGTGGGCAAAGCAGTACAGGAGGAGCAGGCAATCGGATGGTCAGGTGCAGGCAGGGTCATTAACAGGCAGGCAGATGGAGGTACACAGGGGTCAGACAGGAGAGTGGTCAGTGCAGGCAGAGTTCAAGTGGATACGATTTCAAGCCGGGTCACAGGTAAACAGAAAACTCTGAACAGGTCACTGAAAGGCACTGGTAACACTGTAGAATGGACAGCACTGGCTGCTGGGCATGGAGGACCTAAATAGAGCCGTTTGGCGCTGTTTCTGGTGCATGTGCACGCACAAGCGCCCAAAACAGCTGAAGGCATGGGTCTTTTTCCTAACAAGTACACAGAAAGCTCATAGACTTTGTAGCAGTAAGCAGATAGTTCATAGACTATGTAGCAGTATACAGAGAGCTCTTAGACTTTATAGCAGTACACAGAGAGCTTGTTGATTTTGTAGCAGTACACAGAGAGCTCATAGACTTTGTAGCAGTATGCAGACAGCTCTTAGACTTTGCAGGAGTACACAGAGAGCTCATATACTTTGTAGCAGTACACAGAGAGTTCTTGGATGTTGCAGGAGTACACAGAAGGCTCATAGACTTTGTAGCAGTACACAGAGAGCTCATAGACTTTGTAGCGGTACACAGAGAGCTCATAGACTTTGTAGCGGTACACATAGAGCTCATAGACTTTGTAGCGGTACACAGAAAGCTCATAGACTTTGTAGCATTACACAGGGAGCTTATAGACTTTGTAGCGGTACACAGAGAGCTCATAGACTTTGTAGCAGTACACAGAGAGTTCTTAAACTTTGCAGGAGTACACAGAGAGCTCATAGACTTTGCAGCAGTACACAGAGAGATCGTAGAGTTTATAGCAGTGCACAGAGAACTCATAGACTTTGTAACAGTACACAGAGAGCTTGTTTTAGGCCCTCAGATCTGCAATCTGAGGCTGCATGGCCTTCCCTCCTGGGAAGAGGCAGCTGCCTCCTCCCCACTAGAACCTCTCTCTGCAGAGGTGGGTTGGACTGGAATCCCGAGCCCATGTGCTCTTCCAATATAAATACAGTCACCCAGCATGCAATGGGGCACCTCCCCTGCCAAGGCTGTATCTACTTCCATGCTCTCACCTGCCGGGTTTCCACCCACTGATCCAACATGCCCTATTACTATTGGGTAAGTGTAGAACCTCCCCAGACAGCATGAATCAACACAAGAGCAAACTGAGCAGACCTCATTTATCAATCACTGCTCTCTGTTAAGCAGACAGCGCCTACATTTTCCTGTCTGATTCCCTGTTAAACAGAAAAGCCAAAAACTATATACACTCTCTAGCACCTACCTAGGAGGGCGCGACTCTAGCATTAGTTATTATACATGCAAGAGGATATTTGAAAGTTGCACTATTGATGGGTGCGACTGATGTTGTAATCAAATGTACTTTCACATTAATGTTGCACTTTAAAGGACACTTAATTTGGAAGAACACAGTTTATTTTGTTTGTTTTTTTGTAGTTAGATTTTTTGATGTTTGGAGCACTGTGATCTGAAACAAAACTTGGTTTTAACAGAGTAGGTGTTACACACAGCAGTTGACAGTCACTGAGCGCAAGTGTATAATAGGCTAAAATCCCATAGTGACTGAGAGAGAATGAACAGCATGTAATACAGCATTTGTTGATGGTTTTTAATAATGTGAGTGTAATGAAACTTTATTAGTGCCACTTTATAAAAGTGGCCCTATTAAGAACTACCTTAATCTGCCGCAAACGTCAGTAAAGTTACCAAAAGGGGCTTTTGGCAATTAGAATCTGGCCGCAGCCCTGATTCTCTTCTTCTGGGATCCCCCACTGGCACTACTATCTCTCTCCCCTTACGAGTGCCCCCATAGCAAGCCACTGGCTATAGGGGCACTCGTGTGGGCTTGATCATGAGCCAAGCTCTCTGTGTCCATTGACAAACAGAGCGCAGCTCAACCCCACCCCTGCTCCCTCCTCACAGGCTGTGATTGACAGCAGCAGGAGCCAATGGCTGAAGTTACACTCTGCAAAGCTTGGTGAGGAGAGCTCTGAGAGCTTATTGGAGGGAAGGGACCACAGCACACAGGAACAGAGCTGAGGCTGTCAATCTGATGAAGATCCCTCCCCTGTCACCTTTTATCTCTTGGATTAAGGAAAATTTGTCAAAAGTGATTCAGGCTGATAGCAGAGGAACAAAGCAGCAGACAGAAATGACACTTAGTGCTCGTAATTGAGACCAATACACACTATAAAGGTATATGCTTTGTTCATATTTCATGTCTTAGGTTTACAACCACTTTACGTAATTTTATAGCCAACAATGCAGATTTTAATGTGTGTGAAAAATGAAAAAAAAATGCAGTGTGGAAGTGGTTAAAAAACATTAATAATGTATATAACCACATCTTTCCAATATCATACCAACTTCAGACACATACAAAGGAGATCTGAACCTACAACCTCTGTGGTGCCTGGCTGTGGGTTTTCTCGCTATGCCACCTGAGATGCTGGACAGCTTCCTGT
>BLSH010023060.1:877555-887719 GCA_018402905.1 Glandirana rugosa
CCGTCGAGTGGAGGAGTATCTTCCAATTATCTAACCAAACCGTTCTTATTAAGAAGTACTTTGGTACAACTAATGACGATTACTATGGTAAGAGTAATCTTATTAGAACAAATATTAGGGTATAATAAGGGAGGTTCTCGAACGTTTAATAACTACAATTCAATGGACCCAACATCAAGGGTCCATTTATAGAACCAAGAAAAAATATATAACCACAATGTAACCGAAAAGAGGTTAGTCGACCATAGTATGGTCAGTCTTTTGACTAGAATTTCTAATCCATTTTACCAGACCGTTATCGAACCGACTCAAGGAATTGGTGAAAGGCTGGCGGCATACGTCTTACTGCCGGCCCTTCACCGACTCAATAGGACTGACCTGCAGTATACTGCAGGAGTCCTATTGTTCGGCGCGATGCGCGCCCCCCGGGCGCACGGCGGCTTGTTATCCTGAGGACGTCATATGACGTCCAGTCAGGATAACTCAGCCACTTCCCGGCCGTCATTCTGCATACGGCGGTCGGAAAGTGGTTAAGGAACTCAGCCAAGCTATTGCCAGACCATTTTACCTAATCTTTAAGATCAGTTTTCTGACTGGTATGATACCAGCTGATTGGAGAAAAGCCAATGTAACACCAATATATAAAAAAGAACCAAGATATTTACCTGGGAACTACAACCCAGGTAACTTAACATCAATAATTTGCAAGCTCTTGGAGGGAATAATATGGGATTATAAACAAGATTATTCTAATGAGAATGGTATCATTAGCAGTAATCAACATGGTTTCATGAAGAATTATTCTTGCCAAACCAATCTATTAACCTTCTATGAGGAGGTGAGCTGCCATCTAGATAAAGGAAGGCCTGTAAACATGGTGTATCTAGTTTTTGCAAAAGCATTTGAAACAGTTCCCCACAAACGTTTACTGTACAAACTAAGGTCTGTTGGCATGGAACAAAGAGTAAGTACCTGGAATGAAAACTGGTTACAGGGGTGAGTCCAGAGGGTGGTGATAAATGGGGAGTACTCTGAATGGTCTGGTGTAGAAAGTGGGGTTCCCCAAGGTTCTGTCCTGGGACCAATCCTATTCAATTTATTCATAAACGATCTGGAGGATGAGATAAACAGCTCAATCTCAATATTTGCGGATGATACCAAGCTAAGCAGGGCAATAAATTCTACACAGGATGTGGAAACCTTGCAACAAGATCTGAACAAATTAATGGGGTGAGCAGGCAAATGAGGTTTAACGTAGAAAAATGTAAAATAATGCATTCAGGTACCAAGAACATGAACGCAAACTACTCACTAGGGGGAGAGTCTCTGGGGGAATCTAGGATGGAAAAGGACCTAGGGGTCCTAGTAGGCTCAGCAGGGGCATGCAATGCCGAGCTGCTACAAGCAAAGCTAACAAAGTGTTGGCATGCATCAAGAAAGGGATCAACTCCAGGGATAAATCAATAATTCTCCCACTATACAAGTCTCTGGTGAGCTGCACCTGGAGTATGCCATCCAGTTCTGGGCACCAGTCCCCAGGAAGGATGTCCTGGAACTGGAAAGGGTTCAGAGAAGGGCAACAAAGCTAATTAAGGGATTGGAGGACCTTAGTTATGAGGAAAGATTACAAGCACTGCACTTATTCTCTCTGGAGAAGAGACGCTTGATTTCAATGTACAAATACTGTACTGGTGACCCCACAATAGGGACAAAAACTATTCAACGCAAGGGAGTACACAAAGACACGTGGCCATTCACTAAAAATAGACGAAAATAAACTGCGTAGAGGGTACAGTAAGAGCAGCGAGGATGTGGAATTCTCTTCCACAAGCAGTGGTTTCTGCTGGAAGTATAGATAAGTTCAAAAACGATTAGATGCGCACCTAAGGGACCACAACATTGAGGGATATACAATGTAATACTGACATAAAAACACACACATAGGTTGGACTTTATGGACTTATGTCTATTTTCAACCTCGCTGACTATGTAACTATGTAACAAAGTATGGTGGAGGTTCCTTGCAAGTTTGGGGCTGCGTTTCTGCAAGTGGAGTTGGAGATTTGGTCATCATCAATGGTGTCCTCTACGCCAAGAAATACGGGCAGATACTTATCCATCATGCCATACCAACAGGGAGGCATTTGATTGGTCCAACATTTATTCTGCAGCAGTACAATGACCCCAAACATGCAGCCAATGTCATTAAGAACTACCTTCAGCATAAAGAACAAGGAGTCCTGGAAGTGATGGTTTAGCCCCCATAGTGCCTGATCTCAGCATCATTGAGTTTGCCCTGGATTACATGAAGAGACAGAAGGATCTGAGGCAGCCTACATCCACAAAAGATCTGTGGTTAATTATCCAAGATGTTTGGAACAACCTACCTCCCTAGTGCTTTTCAAAACCGTGTGCAAGTGTACCTAGAAGAATTGATTCTGTTATGAAGCCAAAAGGGTGGTCACACCAAATATTGATTTTAATTGGGTTTTTCTTCTGTTCATTTACTGTCCATTTTGTTCAATGATAAAAATAAACAATTAACACTTCTATTTCCGAAAGCATTCTTAATTAACAGATTTTTTTCCCACCTGCCTAAAACTTTTGCACAGTACTGTACATGGATTGAAATTTGGCCAGTTCAGCAGGGTCCGGACAAATTTTGATATGTGTACGGGGTAGCTGGTTGTACACAAGTCGATTTTTTGATCGACTTGTGGACAACCAGCCTGTCGGGTTTTTCCTGAACAATCAGTGCCGCCATCTATGGCCGATGGAGAAGGCTCCCCGCTGGCAGAATACAATACCTCAGCTGGAGTTCCCATATCCACATCGAATGTGTGGATGGGGGAATCAGTTCATTTTATTTTCATTCAGTCTGATGGTTGAACAATAAAAATAAATTATGTATGGTCAACCTGAAGCAAACCAATTCTTTTCCCTGCGTGCATTGCAATGTAGCATTGAAAGGTGGATACAGCTCCCCTAATGTAAAAAGCAGATGCTTACTTTGAGCTTTACCATTTGAATGTGTTATAAAAATAAACACACGTATGTGATATTATTTTGATCAGACTTTTTGCTTATATCTTGGGGTAAATACCTGGGGATATGCAAGTTTTGCATTGGGAAAAGGCACCTAAAAATGAATTTTTTGAAAATTAGCAGTATTTCTTCTGAATAAAAGCCTGGAAGCTAAAATATTATATATGTATTCAAATCCTCTATCAAAAGAAAGTCCTATATGTCTCAAAATAAACTACATATAATACATTAGGGCTTACTGAAAAGGTACAGAACCAAGAAACAAAATGAGAAAATAAAAACCCTCTGCGACACAAGGGGATTTAGGAAGATAAACTCTGGGGCTCAAGTAGTAACATTTCCCAAGATTTGGTATTTACAGTAAATGCAGGTTCACCCTATTCACTAACATTCACTTAGCTAAGTAAACGGCCTCTATTACTTTAGTAAGATAACCCCATTGGGTTCTGTTAACAGAGGGTAAAAAAATGATGCACTGTAACACATATCAATTAGTCACCTTTTTTATTGGTTATTATGAGTACTGTGTACAACTGCCCAGTGAAGCATGTCATGGGGTATACTTCCCAAGGGAGTGTCCAATTAGCAAAGTCATTATTAACTAATTGTTAACAAAAATTAATATTTGATCAACTTAATAAATACGATTCTTATTTTATATATGTTATATTATACATTATATTCTATATGGTTATATTATATAATATACTATTATTATAACATGTACAAGGAAAAATCCTGAACATGGTTGGTCATGCAGAGTGAGCATAGATTCACCGTATGCTAAGTGAACATTCGTTTTACTAAGTGAGCAATCTCTCTCATCTTGTAAATCAATTTCCTTAGTACATCAGCTCCTTAAAAAAAAAAAAAAAAAAACTTTTCATGTTTTTGAATTTGGATACAGTTTGATAGGTGGCAAAGCTATAGCCCTAGGTTTTGTTAATTTGACCATTCTTTTAGAAAATGTAAACATCTAAGCTGCTAAAAGTGTTATAAAAATGAATAACATAATACTCTGATAATGTTCACTTAACACTTATTTAAATGGTTCAGATGATTTAGCACCACTGTGAACATTATGTTGACACATCCAACGTATCTGAGCTTCATTTATTTTAATGTAGATTCATTTTATAATATAATTTGTATGTATACTTCTTTTGCTTCCGCATGCTGTCATAAATCCCCAGCTGTCTGTAAAGGACATGGCCTTTAGAAAATGCTACACTTGCACTCTTGTTCCGACACTGAAAGTCAGGTAATCAGGTGTCACAGTTTAAAGGAAATAAAATCTGAAAGCAAGGTGTCTTTTGACAGTGTTCCTATTCAGTTGTAAGCTTGTTGTACCTTTTCTCATACTCCTTTTTATTTCTGACTTTAATATCCCACGAATCTTTAATCTTGTTATTGAAGTTGGTATCTGAAAATACATACATATGTAATGTGACAGTGCTACCTTCAGGTATCTCCCTTGATCACTGCAGTTCTTGGTACAGATAGTTTCACAAAGAAGGTCCAAACTACGTTTAGATTTCAATAATGCATTGTTTATATTCCCATAGACAAAACCAGGCTTTTTATGCCTTTGGCAAACAAAATAAATATCTCTCAGCAGAGCTTGAAGAAGCCTTTGTTATGGGACATCATTGCTTGCTGTTTCACCATTACCCTGTAATATTAAAAGTCACTAAATCCATACCACAATGCATCTTTACACAGTGCTCATTATTAACTTATAATGACAGGTAAATGATCGCTGCTGTGGGTAATGCTACAGAAAACAAACCTCAACATTTAAATAAGACACAACAAAGCTAAGGAGTGCTTATCAGTTCTTCCTAATCGCTTTTACACATTGTGTACACTACTAATATATATATATATATATATATATATATATATTTCTAAATCATTTCTTATAAATCATGCAATATGTTAGATGAAAGAGAAAAAAATGGCAAGTCTACCCATACCCAAAAGTAATGTTTCAGTTACAGATAAAGTCTAGTTTGGTGAGGTTTCCTCACCATAATCTAGACGTTTCTCCCATTTACCTTGATATCTCACTCTCCTTGTGAAAACAGGCATATTCCTATTTGTGTTGTATTCTGTATAACAAAAAATGACTGCAAAAATCCAAAAGGCAGAATGGGGCACCATTATGAATGTTTTAGTATATGTTTAAATTGATAACCAAAGTGCTTCTATGTCTCTACTAAATGCACTAAGACACAAAAAAAAACCTTTTCAACTATATAGTTTCTATTAACCACTTCAGCCCCGGAAGGATTTCCAGCTTTAGGACCGGAGCCCTTTTTGCGATTCGGCACTGCGTCGCTTTAACTGAAAATTGCGCGGTCGGGCAACGTTGTACCCAAATGAAATTTGCGTCCTTTTTTTCCCACAAATAGAGATTTCTTTTGGTGGTATTTGATCACCGCTGCGTCATTTCTGATCGCCGCTATAAACAAAAGAAGAGCGACAATTTTGCAAAAAAACCCAAATTTCTTACTTTTTGCTAAAATACAAATCCAAAAAAAAAATATAAAAAAACATTTTTTTTCATCGGTTTTGGCCGATTTATATTCTTCCTCATATTTGTGATAAAAAAAATCGCAATCGGCATTTATTGATTGGTTTGCGCTAAAGTGGTCGCGTTTACGGATGATGAGAATTAATTTCTGGGGTTTTTATTTTTTTTATTTTTTACTAGTAATGGCGGCGATCTGCGATTTTTAGCGGTACTGCAATATTTTAGCGGACATGTCGGACTATTTTGACACTTTTTTGGGACCATTGGCATGTATACAGCGATTACTGTGTAAATGCCATTGGCAGTGAAGGGGTTAACCTGCAGGGGGCGCTCTAAGGGTTAACTATGTTCCCTGGGCGTGTTCTAACTGTGTGGGGACTGCCCTAGCTGGGGAAGGGAAGTGGTCACAACCTCCATGCACAGGAAGGCTGTGATCACAGACCTTCCCCCTCACAGAACGGAGGTTTACTTACACGGACCTCCGTTCCTTCACTCCGGGGGGGCATCGCGGGTGGCAGGCGGAGATCGACTCCGCCGCACCCGCTCCCTGGCCCTCTCCGAACACAGTGAGCTCACGGGCGCGCCTCCGGCGGCGCGCGTGCGCTCACTAGGCGCGATCTCGCAGCCACCGTCATATGACGGCGATTTGCGCTAAGCAGCCACTCTGTCGCCGTCAAATGCCGATCAGCGGTCGGCAAGCGGTTAAAACCTGAAATATCAGCTTGTGTGGATTGGCTTTTTAAAGGATGGCATTATTTGCATAAACTAATTACACTAAAACCTTGGATTGCGAGCATAATTTGTTCCGGAAACATGCTTGTAATCCAAAGCACTTGTATATCAAAGCAAATTTCCCCATAAGAAATAATGGAAACTCAAATGATTCGTTCCACAACCATTTATTCATAAGTCCTTCAGTTTATAGTTAATATAAAAAGATTGTAGCAATGTGACCAGGTTGTGTAACCATAAAATGTCAACCCACAAATGGCAGCCTCTACAAGGGGATTAGAAGCAAAATCCAGCAGGAGCTACAGAGTATAAAAGAGAAGAGAGGTGTCTCTAAGTGTAGCAATATGGTTAAATTTAATGAAGGTACAACATTTAGCAACTCACATGGTTGAAGATTAAAACAGGCACACCTGGTAAAGCTGTCCACATAGACCATCCTTCGAACCGCTGGCTCTCACCGCTGTCAGTCTGCAATTGTGACCGGAAAGACTACCCTGCATCGATCAGAAAGAGAGGCTTGAAGCACTCGTGAAGCGCAGCATGGAAGGGATAACATTGATGGCATCCTGAGATGTGCCTGTTTTAACCCAAAAAAATGTAACTTAGACACCCAAAATTCCTTTACTAAATGAAATAAAAATCCACAAAAATGTCCCTCATTGTCAATTTGCAATCATGATGCCTGCCGGAAAAAAATAAAAATAAAAACCTGACAACCGATACCACCAGCCAAATGACAGCTGCTCGAGCTGTTATAGATTATATATGGGAAGGGGTGGGGATAATGATGACATCAATGCTTATATATGGTAATATTTAGGCAATGACACTCTGGTCTCCGTCCATTTGCTTATGTGGCCAGATGATGTCAGTGGTTGGTAAGGTTAGCTGTACGTTAGCAAGAAGTTTAACAACCTCGTCTATAGTGGTGGGGTTGAATAAGGGAAGTAATGATTGTACCTGTGGGCATGGAGTGTTAAGTGAAGAAGGTATCTGTACAGAGGAGATTTCCTCACAAATTGTATCAATCTTATGTTTGAAGTGATTGGCGATCTCCTGGGCAGTGAGTAGAGGCAGTGGAGGACGAAGTAGAGAGTTGAAGGTAGAGAAGAGTTGACAGGGACGGGATGATAAGTTGTTAATCAGAGTGACACAATTGGTCTGCTTGGCAGTGAGGAGGCAGGAATTGTATTTTTGGAGGGCAGATTTATATTGGTTGAAATCTTTCTGAGACTTGGTCTTTTCAGACTTCTGGTGTCATCTGTTTGCCAAGGTTGTAGGGGTTGGGGCCTGATTCTGTGTTTAGTGAAGGGGGCAGTGTGTCCAGGGAGCAGGACAGTGAGTATTGTAGACAGAAGTGGCTAGGTTGGGGCAGGACAAGGGTGAGATTTTGTCATAAAGGTGGTCAGTAGCAGAGTAGAGAAGAGAAGGGTTGAGATGGCGAAGGTTTCTATGGGGTAACTGTTAGGCGGTTGGAGGGAGAGGAGCTGGTGGAGAGTGAGAGAATGAAACTAATCAGGTAGTGATCAGAGAAAGGGAAAGGATAGTTGAAGAGGTTGCACGGACTGCATAGGTGGGAGAAAATAAGGTCAAGGGTATTGCCGTCAGAGTGGGTAATAACATATATCCATTGCTTTAGGTCAAAGGAGGATGTTAGACTGAGAAGTTTGGAATTAGCAGGGGTGTTAGTATTAACAGGGGTGTTGAAGTCCCCAAGAATGATTGTGGGGATTTCAGAAGAGAGAAAGTACGGTAGCCAGGCAGAGAAGTCATCAAGAAAGGTTGAAACCGGTCCAGGGGGCCGGTAGATCACAGCTATCCTTAGAGAAACTGGAGAAAAAAGACAAATGCAGTGTGTCTCAAATAAGGAGAGTGACAGAGAGGGAGGTGGGTGGAGTACCTGTAAGGTGCTATGTGGGGATAGAAGGATTCCCACTCCCCCTCCCATGGGTCCACCGTCTCTTGGGGAGTGAGTCCAGAAAAGACCACCACGTCAGAGGGCAGCAAAAGACACAGTGTCGGATTCATGAAGCCAGGTTTCAGTAATGGCAAGTAGATTAAATGATTTAGCGATAAAGAGGTCATGGAGAGAGGTGAGTTGTTACAGACAGAGTGGGCATTCCAAAGGGCACAAGAGAAGGTGAGTCTGGTCTTGAGAAGAAGAGGAATGGGAACTAAACTGTGTGGGCTGCGGCTGCTGCCAGAGGGTGTAGGGTGATGGGAGCGTTGGGTACAGTTTAATGATGGAGGCCCTGGGTTTGGGGATATATCGCCAGAGGTTAGGAGAAGCAGAAAAGTGAGGGAGGTAATGTGGGAGTGCGATTTATTTGAAAGGACATGCCCCAGTATCCTGGAGGTTTTATTAGCGTGTGGATTTAGAATTAGCAGGAGATGGTGAGTGCAGTAATGAGGAGAGGACAGAAGTCAGGGAGTTTTATATGAGCTGTGGGGTGGAGAAGAGGGGTGAAGGAAAGAGAGTTTAAGGAGGGAGGACACAATTATCAGAAGTAGTGGGAGAGAGCGCATGATACAGAGTGGATGGAGAGTTGAAGGGGAAAACAATGTCCCCTGCAACCTGTCTGGTGTTGTTCAAAGTTTTTTCCTGTGTACCATCACTATGTGCATTCGCTGAAGTGCAGAGTCGGAAGTGCTCCCACTTATAGAAATACCCCCACTTTGAGAAAGAGTCCCAGCAGCAAATGTGCCCCCCCCCCTGCAAATGTGCCTTCCCCATAAGGATGCTTCAGTTTTATACTGTTAGAAATGGGAGTGGGTGCATTCTAATTAACTAACCAGGAGTTAATAAAGGATAGCTGGCTAAACAAAGCAAGATTGTCACTTCAGAAACAGACTAACAAGATACATACAAGAGGGCACTAAATATAAGAACAGACCATAATTTTTGGTAAGACAAGGGAGAAAATAAAGCAATGCAATGTGGACAGGTCTACGGATGGTTAAGCAAAAATAACATACCAGAATTATACACAAACATATCCAAAGCAGTTTTCAGTGTTTCAGTTTTGGGTAGAATTGCAGCAATAGGACATACCAGAGTTATACACAAAAATAAGCAAAGCAGTTTTCAGTGTTTCTGTTTTGGGTGGAATTGCAGCAATAGAACATACTAGTGGAGGGACAGAGAAGAAATTTTCAGATGAGACATTCAGATGATGAGTGCAGAGTAGGAAATCCTACCACTTATAGAAATACCCCCACTTTGAGAAAGAGCCCCAGCAGCAAATGATATAGATAAGGATAGTACTTTTTTTTTTTTACACTAAAGTTGAATTATGATGATTTTCATTGGATGTTTACATCCCTGGTGAATGTAAAATAGATAAAGCAATTATTATACAATCAATCACATAAAAGTGAGATCTTCTGCTATGAGATCTCTCCACTTCAGTTCTCAAGGTCTGCCTAACCGCTGCTACCAATACACGGGGTCTCACTCTGTGTGAGTCATTATATATTTTATATCATGGAGAATTTTGCAAGAGAACTCCTCCCGCTATAGTAGAAGCAGTGAAACTCCACGACAAGAAGATGGGAGATCTCAACCCTAACGATCCCAAGTGAGATACAGAAATAAAGAGGGATGATTCAGGACATTATCATTCATCAATAAGTGGAATATTTCTTCTAAGAGGAATGACTCTTTAATCATGTATTAGAAATAATGTAATGTTCTTTACAACAGTTGTGCTCTTAGTCTTATTATACTACTCTGAAAACAAGTACTATGTTTATTATACTAATATTGGTACAGTATCCAAACGGAGCCACATAAATAATTCATTGGTTCTTTATGTTGCAGAGCTGACTCCTGGAACTAAGGCTTAGACTCT
>BLSH010023060.1:938982-949400 GCA_018402905.1 Glandirana rugosa
CAATTTGTTATGATATGGACAACGGGGCCTTCTTCAGGATGAACACTGCTTTGGCCATCCCACCTTCACGACAGAGGTCCAGTGGCGAACAATGTGTTTACCTACCTACAAAAAAGACGGATCTATAGCTACCTTAAGACATTCACGTTATGAAATATAATTGGTGAAGGGCTGGCGCGATATCTGTTTTCTGCAGGTGTCGCGCCAGCCCAATAAGACTGTCCTGCAGGTACCTGCAGGAGGTCTTATAGCGAAGGGCGCGCGGGGGACCCCACGCGTGTGCCCTAAAGGCCGCTCACAGCGGCCATTCACCGCGATCCGTGATCAGTCGGGTCCCCCGGACCCGACGGTCACGGATCTTCCCGTGTGCGCACCCCAGGGGGCGCGCGGGAAGCGATATTCTGGAGGACGTCCATGGACGTCCTGTCAGAATAACCCGACCGCGCTGTGGACGTCTTTTGTCTATAGCGCGGTCGGGAAGTGGTTAATATAAAGTATTGCACTTACAGAATTCCATCGATATCTAGGCAGAAAAAACATCCATCCATTTGTGTAACAAGCGGTGACCTGGAGACAGCACTTCCACCCTACCGGTTTCGTCACAAGTAGGACTTCTTCCGGGGCAACAGGTATAGTATTGTTTAACATATTGTCAAGAAAAACACAACGATAAGAAATAAAAATTATTGGCCAAATAGTTGAGCCTTAACAAAGTAGGTTCCATATCAAAACACAGTTGTGCCCTAAAAAAATTGAAGGATAAATCCAAATGCTGATGCCAGAATGCTAGTCTTTTGTATTTTGAAATATTGAATTAGCAGCAGTGAGGAAATGTAAATTTGGTATGATTGATTATACTCTAATAATGCCTCATTTTTATACACAGGAAAGTGTCACAAAAACTGTGACTGGGGATTGCCAGCTGCATCTTCCCTGGCTGTGGAGTCACAGATCCCTCCCCTGCATGTTGGTGGCAAAAGAGAAAAAAAAGCTGCAATGGATGACTGCGCTTCAGCTTTCTTCACCAAGGCCTCAGCAGTCCTCCAGAAAGAGCCTGAAGAGGAGGAATCATTTGCAGCATATACTGCAGCAAAACTACATCACATGAACTTCTACCAAAGGGACAGGGCTGAGGAACTCATAACACAGGTGCTGAGCAGGGGGAAGAGAGAGCTCCTCAATGATGATACACATCTGTCCAACTATGTGGCTCCATGTACACCACCTCCACTACCTCAACCGCCACCCCACCCACCACAACAGCAAGCCGGCCAGTCGCAATAAGTTCCCCATGGGCTCCAACAGCAGCCATGGTCTGGGGATTATACCCAATACCCCCATTAAAGAGGAATTAAACCCTTCATCTTCAGCCCCTCTTCCTTCCGGGACTGTGACTCCTGCTCTGTGACTGGCTGTGGGAGCCGGCAGTCACAGCACGATCTCAGTGGGTTTGGTTTATTTCCCACATTTTGGGAATATAATGCACTTTTTGTTGCTGTTATATTTTTGTTTGGTGACAGATACCATGTTGAATTTACTTTCTATGTTTTTTGGCTTCACAGTAAAGAGTAATGCGAAGAAGAATACTTGCCTATGTTTTTTTAATTTAAATTACAGGTTTGAAGTAGGAAGTTACATTAAAAAGAAAAGTAATAACAATTACCAAGGGACACCAACATAGTTATATTTTTATTATTTAAATATCAGGGATAATGATAGTGTATAAACCTCAAAAATCCCCCCCAAAAACAAGAATAATGTGAATAATATTTCTATCACTACAAAACAAATGTCTTTCATTATGTTCATAACATGAGTATTACCAGCAAAGCAGCTTCATTATTATCACATTGAAAAAGATGCTAATGTACGGTGCATTTCGCTATTTCAATTCAATTGCCGCTTCACGAATGTAAATTGTCAATAAGGAATGTAGGTTTACATGAATGAACACTTCCGGCTCGTTCCTGGCTTCCGAACATGCGTGTTTGCAAATCCAACAAAATGTTGGTCAACTGTACACACGAGCCAACAATCGGTCAACTCCTTGTTGGCCAACACAAGTTCTCTAGTCTCGTCGTCCAACTTCTGTTGGACGACTATTGGAAATCGGCTGTAGAATTGTGCGTACACAAGATCAGATTTTCGGCCAACAGGCTGTTGGACGACCGTTGTTGACCGATAATCTGAATGTGTGTACAGGCCTTTACAGTTTATCCACTACCAGCATAATTCAGAGATGGACTCTGACCGTTAGTACGCACGTTTACAACAGCTGACGTTCAACAGTCCTACAACAGAAGTTGGCTGAGCAGACTATAAAACTTTTGTTGTACAACAAGCTGTTGTACGACTGTTGACTCGTGTGTACAGAGGTTTGCCCAACAAAGTTGTAAGTGCTAAACACGCATGCTCTGAATCCAAGAAGTGTTCGGTCGTGTGACATGTGTTCCTAATTCACAAATCACATTCACCTGAACTTCCTCGTTATACGCTCGTAACACGTCACTACATTCAGCTTCGTTGCACAACTACTTGACTCATGTCAGTACGCAAGACACAACAGCCAACGGCCGATTTTGGACAAAAGTTGAATGTGCGGTTGTACGACCGTTGCACCGCGTGTAGGAGGCATTACTCTCTGTTGGTAAGCAGCGATCTAATTGCAGAGCTCTGATACTCCCCCTACCGAGTCAGACATATACTGTAGCACTGCAATCAGAAAAGTTCATGCTCCCCACTCACTGGAGAACTTTGGCTCTGGCTCGGTAGGGGCATGTCGAAGCTCTGCAAAGAGGTCACTGCATACACATAGAGAGCAAGGGTTCCATTCTGCCGCATGCAAATAGTTATATAAATATTTAAAAATGCACATACTGGGTTACCTGTTAAATGATTTCTAATTTTGCACAGCCAGTCATGTGATTTACAACCATCTGCCCATGCATGCCAATGCACAGCATGACAAGTAACTAACTTATTCTGTGGTTCAGCAAAGCAGGTTTTTTTTTCATCTCCCTCTTGCCTGCTCAAATGACAAAGAATGAGTAATATCACCTTTGTCTAAGGAGCAAGGAGGCAATCTAGGAAGTATTGGTCTTCCAGGCCTGGTTGATTATGTAGGCAAATATCAAAACAGTTTGTACAGCAATATGACAAATCCTTGAGGCTGGGTTCACACTATTGCAAATTGGATGCAGGATTAACCGCATCCAATTTGTATGTCAGGAGATTGTGACCGGCTCTCTATGGTGCCGGTTCACACATCTGAATTGCACAGGAGTCCTGTATGTCTTCTGGTCTGTTTCATGTCCGAATTCAGCCAAAAATGCAGACTGAAATTGGATCTGAAGCGGAGAACAGGGACGCACCGGACCCCTTCTGTGAGCCACTCCGTGCGGCAGTGTGGACCCAGCCTTAAGGTATTTGGGAAGCGAATAGAAATTTGGGACATTATAGGCACCACAGAAAAACTATAATTCAAATCTTGTATAAAAAGGTATAAAGTTTATTAGAGCAAAGGTTAAAAAAAATTATAAAAATAAGACTGAACCCCTGAACCACTGCATAAATCACTGACGGGCAACATCCCGTTCCCCCCAGAAATTGTGGGTAGAGCCACCCAAAAACCAGTAGTGGCAATGATAGTATTGAGAGTACCAAAAAAAAGGGGGGGGATCAGAACGTGGGGTATTGGGGGTGATGGCCCACAGTCATGACGCAGTAGTTCCACTCTTTACATGTTTTGTATTTTTCTTTTACGCTTCCTCAGAAGATCATGGGGTTCAATTTACATATTGTGTCCTGTAAAAATAGACATAAGACTAGACATCACAATATATTTGCAACAAGCAATTGAAGAAAAAGTAATCATATCAATCAGATACATTGTGTGTTGGTACAAAATCAACTCACAAAGCAATACAGTGTGGATCTTGGCTAGCAGGTAGATTGGGAGCCAGTGCCCAGGACACCGGTACCGAGAAGGAATTACTTGAATTTGTTGAAACCATCAATGGCAACACCTACAATCTCTATTTCACATTGTCTTATCACCACCATCTGGTGACATTTTTGGACCTTGAGATACTCGTAGATCAAGACCTTTGCATAGCAAACAATTTACATTGCAAACAAACAACAGGAAATACATTACTGCACACGGGTAGTGCCCACCCGCCTGCACTTATACTCAGTATCCCGTATGCACAATACTTGCGTTTAAAACGCAATTGCACACAACCTGAGGACTTTCAAATCCAAGCAGCAGAGCTGCAATCAAGATTACTACTTAGAGGGTATAGCAAATCACTTCTACGGAAAGCCTATAACTGGGCACAACAACAGGATAGGCATACCCTGCTCTATAAACCTATTAACCGCAAACAAACAGCAAAGGTTAGATATATTGCCCAACTTTCAACACAACATCAGAAGCTACTAAGTATTTTGGGGAGACATTGGCATATCCTATTACAGGACCCATATGTCTCCAGATATATTAAAGAATATCCTGAAATTGTGTTCCGGAGAGCTTCCTCATTTAGGAATCAACTCACAGCGAGCCACTATGCCCCACCCAATGAACAAACATCTCTAGCCCATGGGGTGTTTAAATGGGGGCACTGTGATATGTGCCCATGGGTAAACCAAGGTACGAAATTCAAACTACCGAATGGCCAAACATTCCAACCCCGCTTCCACGTGGACTGCGACAGACAGGGTATCATCTATTTGATGACATGCCGGTGTGGTGCATTCTACGTGGGAAAAACTATTAGACCCTTTAGGAAGAGAATTCACGATCACATTTATTATTCTTCCAGTGGGAAGATGGTCACTCCAGTCAGTTGACACTTGGACCTGTACCACAGTTTTGATGTTACATGGGTTTCATTCATAGTGCTGGAGGTTGTCCCACAGGACCCCAGGGGAGGCAACAGGGATAATAAAATACTCCAGAGTGAAACCCTATGGATTGAAAGACTTAACCCAATCCATCCCCCAGGCCTGAATGAAATCTGCTTGTACAAACCATTTCTTTAATTTCCTAGGTCATCCCCAGCCTTATAATGTATCGTGTGGGCCATATCTTTAATGTTTTTAATGTATTTTTATAACATGTTAGTCTGGGTTATCAATGGATATCATGGGTTCCCAAATTTAGTCAAGTGCTTTGTACAACATATGTTTAACAGTTTATGATACTGTTTATTCAACACAATCTTCTTTCTGATAGCTTATATCTTGTGGTCCAATGTGTTATTAATGGGTATGATGTCCTCTTCACTTAAGTCAATTGCTTTGTACAATCTATGCTCTATGTATGATGTTTACTATTAATCCAAAAATTCCTTTTTATTTTTTGTCAACTTGCAGTACCTTGTGGTTCTGGTGGCAGATGTTGGGTTGCTTGTTCTCTCGAGTCCCCCTTTCCAATTCCCTCCCCTCTGGTCTCTCCCTCTTTTGAGGTTTCCATGGGAGGGAAGGTAGACGTGCGGCTGAAAGAGATGTCACCGTCTGCCCGCCATCGCAACGAGGTGGAGGGGTAGCGTCCCAGGTTTCTACTAGAGGGAGCTCCCCCCCTTGGTGTCACCTGGGAACTGGCTCCCCTCGGTCGGTCGCGCCGTCTCTAGGCTTTAATGCGACAGGGGCGTGTCCTACTGCCGGACCGAATGATGTCTCATGTGGGCGGGTACTCTGATGGGCTGGTGACAGGTACTAGGGTACTCTCATAGGCTGGAGATAGCTACTCGGATACTCTGATGGGCTGGTGAGAGGTACTCGAGTACTTGGGTGACAAGTACTGGGTACTCTGATGGGATGGTGACAGGTACTCGGGTACGCTGATGAGATGGTTACAGGTACTCGGGTACTCTGTGGGCTGGTGACAGGTACTCAGGTACTCTGATGGGATGGTGACAAGTACTTGGTTACTCTGATGAGTTGGTGACAGGTACTAGGTTACTCTAATGGGCTGGTGACAGCTACTCGGGTACTCTGATGGGCTGGTGACAGGTATTCGGGTACTCTGATGGGCTGGTGACAGGTACTTGGGTACTCTGATGAGCTGATGACAGGTACTCGGGTACTCTGATGAGATGGTGACAGGTACTTGGGTACTCTGATGGGCTGGTGACAGGTACTTGGGTGCTCTGATGAGCTGGTGACAGGTACTTGTGTACTCTGATGGGATGGTGACAGGTATCCGGGTACTCTGATGGGCTGGTGAGAAGTACTAGGGTACTTTGATGGGCTGGTGACAGGTACTCGGGTACTCTGATGGGATGGTGACATGTACTCTGGTACTCTGATGGGATTGTGACAGGTACTCGGGTACTCTGATGAGATGGTGACAGGTACTCGGGTACTCTGATGGGATGGTGACAAGTACTCGGTTACTCTGATGGGATGGTGACAGGTACTCGGCTACTCTGATGGGCTGGTGACAGGTACTTAGGTACTCTGATGGGATGGTGACAGGTACTTAGGTACTCTAATGGAATGGTGACAGGTACTCAGGTACTCAGATGGGATGGTGACAGGCACTTAGGTACTCTGATGGGCTGGTGACAGGTACTAGGGTACTCTCATAGCCTGGAGATAGCTACTCGGATACTCTGATGGGCTGGTGAGAGGTGCTCTAGTACTTTGAAGGGCTGGTGACAAGTACTCGGGGTACTCTGATGGGATGGTGACAGGTACTCAGGTACTCTGATGAGATTGTGACAGGTACTCGGGTACTCTGATGGGATGGTGACAAGTACTCGGTTATTCTGATGGGTTAGTGACAAATACTAGGTTACTCTGATGGGCTGGTGACAGGTACTCAGGTACTCTGATGGGCTGGTGACAGGTACGCAGGTACTCTGATGGGCTGGTGACAGGTACTCGGCTACTCTGATGACCTGGTGACAGGTACTCGGATACTCTGATGAGATGGTGACAGGTACTTTGGTACTCTGATGGGCTGGTGACAGGTACTTGGGTACTCTGATGGGCTGGTGACAGGTACTTGCGTACTCTGATGGGACGATGACAGGTATCCAGGTACTCTGATGGGCTGGTGAGAGGTACTCGGGTACTTTGATGGGCTGGTGACAGGTACTCGGGTACTCTGATGGTATGGTGACAGGTACTCTGGTACTCTGATGGGATTATGACAGGTACTTGGGTACTCTGATGAGATGGTGACAGGTACCCGAGTACTCTGATGGGATGGTGACAAGTACTCGATTACTCTGATGGGATGGTGACAGGTACTCGGTTACTCTGAATGGCTGTTGACAGGTACTCATGTACTCTGATGGGATGGTGACAGGTACTCTGGTACTCTGATGGGCTGGTGACAGGTACTTAGGTACTCTGATGGGATGGTGACAGGTACTTAGGTACTCTGATGGAATGGTGACAGGTACTCTGATGGGATGGTGACAGGTACTTAGGTACTCTGATGGAATGGTGATAGGTACTCGGGTACTCTGAGATAGTGACAGGTACTCCGTTACTCTGATAAGATGGTGACAGGTACTCTAGTACTCTGATGCCAATCCCTCCATTGGCTGCCACTCACCCAACAAATTAAATTCAAAATACTAGCCATAAGTTACAAAGCCATCCACAACTCTGCTCTCAGCTACATCACTAGCCTAGTCTCAAAATACCAACCTAATCGTCCTCTTCATTCCTCCCAAGACCTCCTGCTCTCCAGCTCCCTCATCACCTCCTTCCATATTCACCTCCAGGACTTCTCCCGAGCCTCTCCCATCCTCTGGAATTCCCTACTCCAATCTGTCAGACTGTCTCCAAATCTATCCACTTTCAAGCGATCCCTGAAAACTTTTCTCTTCAGAGAAGCCTATCCTGCCTCAACCTAACAGCTACACTTTTATTTTCTTCATCAGCTCATTCCCCACAGTTATTACCCTTTCGTATCACTTGACCCTCCCTTCTAGATTGTAAGCTCTAAAAGGCAGGGCCCTCTGATTCCTCCTGTATTTTATTGTTTTGTAATTGTACTGTCTGCCCTAATGTTGTAAAGCACTGCGCAAACTGTCAACGCTATATAAATCCTGTATAATAATAATAATAAAAATAATGGTGACAGGTACTCGGATACTCTGATGGGATGGTGACAGGTACTTGGGTACTCTGGGGCTGTGACAGGTACTCTGGAGCTGTGACAGGTACTCTGGGGAGGTGACAGGCACTCTGGGGCTGTGACAGATACTCTGATGCTGGTGACAGTCATACTCTAGGGCTGTGACAGGTACTCTGATGGGCAGTGACATGTCCTCTTTAATTAGGGGGGGGGGGGGATCAGGCATTGTACTGCATGTTTTTTTTTTCAGGTCTCCTCCTCACACACTGAGGAGGAGAACCGGGAAATTGCACTACAGCCGTTTGTTGACATTTGGGATCAGCTGTGATTGGACACAGCCAGTCACATTGTAAAGAGCCAATTTCATTGGCTCTTTACCCTTATCAGGAATGGACTGTGTCCGAGGGACACGCCTCATCCCCGATCGCCACACTGCATGCCCCCGGGGGTGCGCATGAGTGGAGATTACAAGCAGAACACATGTGACTGGCTGTGATTTTATTGGCTCTTTACCGTGATCGGGGATGGGCTGTGTCCCCAGGGGCCCGCAGGAGTGGCAAGAACGGGAGGACTTCATATGACATCCACCCGTAAGGAGGAGATGTTCCTGCCGACATCATTTTACAATGTTCTGGTAAGGAAGTGGTAAAGAAAAAAAAAATAAGGCTTTAATATTGCTTTAAAGATACCTAAAATTTTCAGTCTGTTAGAAAATATGGCTGAACGTTATACAATATTATTGGTAAATGCTGCATATTCAACATATCAAATTTGGGAAATTGTATTGACTGCTGTACAGGCATTCAGTATTCTGTATCACTGAAAGAAGTGTCTGTAAGGTGGAGATAAAAGAGGCATGAGGACAATATATTGGTTTTAGTATAGGGCCCCTTCACATATACACTATATTACCAAAAGTATTGGGACACCTGCCTTTACACGCAGATGAACTTTTTTTTTCCTCAAAAAAGCTTTTTATTGATCAACATAAATAAAACGTATGCATCCACAGAGCATCACATCATCAGTTATACATCCAAAGTGTACACATAATAATCCGTATACATATAGCCCAGTTTTATATGCTTATAATTTGTAAACTTTGTATTACAGTCTGGAACATAGAACAGAATGAGGTACCCATGCAGAATCTATGTCCATTGCCCCTCATGTGTTCTCCCTTTCCCCTCACCTTAAGAATAACCCCTACATGAGCAGCCTATCTATGATCAGATCCGCCAGGGTCAAGCCCCGCGTACCCAGCCATGCGGCCCATAGTCTTTCAAACTTGCCACCAGTGCCTCTGTGCTGGTATATCAATTTCTCCAACCTGAGGGTATCTCCCATCTGGGCCAGCCATTCCCTCACTGTAGGGGGTTCTGTGGACTTCCAATGTTTTAAAATTGCTAGTCGAGCCTGGAAGAGTGCTCTCACTATGGCCTGTCTGCATAACTGCTGGAGATAAACTCTTTATACGAGGTGGCCTCATGCATGAAATTGAATATGGGAGCAGGTTCCATGGTCCATGCATCTACTGCATCCTGTTGTGCTTTAACCGCATGGTGGAGTTGCAAGTAGTAGAAGTACAGAGATGACAGGAGTGAGCAGGCGACTTAAAGATCAGAAAAGGACCTCAACCACCCATCTGTAAAGATATGAGACATATGTGTGACCCCATGCCGTCTCCACACAGCACCACACCACAACTTCATCAGTTCCTGGTATTGGGCATTATTCCAAATAGGGCTAAACCTAGTGAACCCCAAATTTTTTTGCAGCATTCTAGTTTTGGACCAAACCTTTTGCATAAGGGTGTAGGTAGGGTAAAGTTTATTCGATTTACTAAACTGTAACGACTCTAGGCCCTCCACCACTTCCATACCCACCGAGTGTTTCAGAATCTGCGAAGTCGAATCCCTGAGACAGGGCCGGATTAACATAGGGGCTATGAGAGCTGAAGCTCCAGGCCCCTACCATAAAATAGGCCCTGGCTGGCTGGCCAGGTTCGCTGTTATTTTCTGTCACTTGTAAACACAGAAGCCCGACTTCTGTACTACAAGTGACAGCGCGCTGCTCTCTCAGAATCTCCCTGCACAGCACTCGGACACAGGGCACAGATGCCCAGGCACGGATGTGTTATGGGCATCGCCAGATGGCTTGCTGGCTGAGAAACAGCCTGGTGCTGGAATGCCGACGCCCCCTGCTGGAGGATCTCACTGCTGGACGCTTCTCCTGTCTAGTGAACGGAAGACAGAGCCATGAATGGACTGCGTGGGAAGCTGAGACTGACTGCTTCTGAGGTAAGGGGGGGGGCAGT
>BLSH010023060.1:951491-974990 GCA_018402905.1 Glandirana rugosa
CATTATGTGTCTCGTGACCCCAGTCCTCTCGCGTTGTGTGTCTCGTGGCCCCAGTCCTCTGGTATTACGTGTCTCGTGACCCCAGTCCTCTCGCGTTATGTTTCTCGTGACCCCAGTCCTCTGGTGTATTGTGCTCTACTGACCCCAGTGCTCTGTGTATTGCGCTCTCCTGACCCCAGTTCTCTGTGTATTGCGCTCTCCTGACCCCAGTGCTCTCTGTATTACGGTCTCCTGACCCCAGTGCTCTTTGTATTGCGCTCTCCTGACCCCAGTGCTCTGTGCATTATGGTCTCCTGACCCCGGTGCTCTGTGTGTTGCGCTCTCCTGACCCCAGTGCTCTGTGTATTACTCTCCTGACCCCAGCGCTGTGTGTATTACGCTCTCTTAAACCCTGTGTTATGCATTCCTGGTTTTATTGAACAATGTCCCATTAAGACCCTCCCACTGTACAATTTGGCCACACCCACCCTATGACGTGGCTTGCTGCCGTACAGGAAGGGAGGGGGGTTCCTGCACCTATTCTCTGAGAAGAATAGCCCTGGGCCCAGCTGCCCAAAAAGAAAAGGCCATGCATGGAAAGCAATGGGCTGATGGGGAGAGATCTCCCCTGACCTGACCGGTCCTGCATTCCGCATGCACCACCTGGGCTGGGTGGTGGGATTAATAACGAGCACCATGGGCACTCCTAATGGAAGCCAGGTGTTCAGCTTCTGTTGTGTTAGGGCTGCACAGTTGTGCCCTTCAACCTCACCTCAGGGAATGCCACGCATGCCGATGCAGGGCTTTTATAGAAACCTGGGACTTCCATAGCATTGGGCCTGTGCCACTGCACCCTTTCACCTCAGGGTGCACGCTGGTGCACAGTCCTTAAGGCCCACCAACATCCTCAGCACCAGGCCCATAATGAGCTTAATCCGGCCCTGCCCTGAGATTCAGTGCACAGTCAGTGTGGGGACTAATAGCCCTTGCTAGATGCTGTAGTTCTGATGCTAAATAGTAGACCCAGGGATTAGGGAGTGCAAGTCAGCCAGCGTCCCTGGGGCACAAGCGTTATTCTTGCTGATTTGGGTAACCATATTAGGGATCTAAATAGCGAATTGATTATGCAGAATTTTTTAAGTGAGATGATGACTGGAGTGCTACGTAGTATATATAGCAACTGAGGCATTAGGATCATTTTTATGAGATTGAGACTCTGCCAACTGGTGAAAGCTTCATTCTCATCCATACCCCAACTCTATCTTGAGATCTGTTAAGTAGTGGTTTTAGATTAAGGGAAATGTAGTCCAGAGGTGAGGAGGTGACCCATATGCCTAAATATTTAATTTGGGTAGAAACCGGTATCTCCTGTACTTTCCCCGCCCGGAGGTCTATCTGTCCATCTAAAGGTAGTAGGGACGATTTGGACCAATTTATAATAAGCTCCGAATGCATATATCATGACCTTTTCATGAATTGGATACATGTATTTGCTCTAATTATAGCAGCCATGGGCTCTATAGCCAGAGCAAATAGAAGAGGGGATAAAGGGCACCCCTGTCATGTACCCCTATGCAAACTAAAGTTTGGGGATATTTCTCTACCGGGGCATTATATAGCAATTGAACCCATGATATAAAACTATTCCCAAAGCCAAACTTCCGCATGACTGCCCATATGTATTCCCATTCAATGCTATCAAAAGCTTTGTGGGCGTCTGGGGACAGCAGTGTTCTGTCTCCCATTTTGTCTAATGGTATCTGGATATTGACACCTTTATTTTGAAAGTTCCATGGCTAGCTACCTAGCTATGGTTAAGCATTGTTTGTGATGTGAAACGCGTCAGAACTTTGCCTGTACCTACATCTCTGTACCCGTGTTGTGACTGCCATGAAACATTCAAAATAAAGGTGTTGAAGCAGAGTGCTGCCATCCAGCTGTTTTTTTGTAATCACCATTACTACTGCAGAGTCGGCACCTGTGTACTAGCAGGAGGGTGGCGTGTGATGTGCTTGCCTAGAGCGGTGTAAGTTCCTATTTAATGGTATCCCAGTTTTAGTCCGTAGGGTTCAATATTAAGTTGGCCCACCCTTTGCAGCTATAACAGCTTTAAGTCTTCTGGGAAGGCTGTCCACAAGGTTTAGGAGTGTGTCTATGGGAATGTTTGACTATTCTTCCAGAAGCACATTTGTGAGGTTAGGCATTGATGTGGACAAGAAGGCCTGGCTCATAGCCTCCACTCTAATGCACCCCAAAGGTGTTCTATCAGGTTGAGGCCAGGTCTTTATGGACCTTGCTTTGTGCACTGGTCCAAATCATTTGGTGGAGGGGGGGTTATGGTGTGGGGTTGTTTTTCAGGGATTGGGCTTGACCCCTTAGTTCCAGTAAAAGGAAGACATTTTTGGACAATTTCATGCTCCTAACTTTGTGAGAATGGTTTTGGGATGGCCCCTTCCTGTTACAACATGACTGTGCACCAGAGCACAAACAAGGTCCATAAAGACATGGATGAGCGCGTTTGGGGTGGAGGAACTTGACTGGCTTGCGCAGAGTTCTGACCTCAACCTGATAGAACACCTTTGGGATGAATTAGAGAGGAGACTGCTCGTTCACATCAGTGCCTGACCTCACAAATGTGCTTCTGGAAGAATGGTCCAACATTCCCAAAGACACACTCCTAAAACCGTGGACAGCCTTCTCAGAAGAGTTGAAGCTGTGATAGCTGTAAAGGGTGGGCCAACTCAATATTGAACCCTATGGACTAAGACTGAGATGCCATTAAAGTTTTTGTGTGTGTAAAGGCAGGCGTCCCAATACTTTTGGTAATATACGGTACTTACAGACTTGTATATTCAATTCTATTAAACCTCTAAAACTTGCACAGATTTATGAATTTAAAGGCGTACTATAGACCTTATATTTATTTTAGATAAACACATGACAAGCTGAACTATACATACTGGTTGATGTAAAGTTATTCATTTGGAGGCTAAAAGCACACATGCAGTCTATAATCTAAGGATTAATAGAGGGTAAAAGTATGATGGTAGCTCATAGACTAAATAATTGAATAAGAGAGGGAGATAGATAGAGAGAGAGATTGACATCATTATGCCCCTACACAAAATGTGTACAATCTCATTTTGAATTTGTATGTCCTAGAACTGGTGCAAAGAAATGCAAGTGAACATATAAGGTGTGTGGAGAAACACCATTTTGAAGGGAGATTGAACTAACTGAATGTAATCATCACTGAGAAAAGTTACGGTAATTAAAAAGAGGTATCATCCAAAATGAATAAGTGAATGCTCCATATAGAAATACATTGGATATCTATTCACTTTGAAGCGGAGTTCCACCCAGTTAAAAGTCAGCAGCTACAAAAAGTGTACTTGTCCCACGGTCCAGTGATGCGGTCGCCCGAGGGCTCGCTCTTCTACCCCTCCCTTCGGCGGCGCCGGCATCACAAGTGTGGGCACCTAGCTTTGGCTTCAAAGCCAGGAGCGCACTGTGCATGCGGGAGTCGCACTACGGCTTGTGAATGGCCGGCGTATCTTCTGGGACCTGTGACATGTCCCAGAAGATCGCCGAGAGGGAGGGGGAAAAGGTGAACTTCCTTCGGGTGCCACAGCTCTAGGAGAGGAAGTGGACCTGGGACCCTGTGAAAACAGGGTCCCAGGTCCCCCCCCCAAAAATGACCTGCCAATTGTGGCATGTCAGGGGGTCACCTTCCCTTAAAGCGGAAGTTCCACTTTTGGGTGGAACTCCACTTTAAAGTATAACTGAAGGCAAAACTTTTTTTTTAGTTTTGGAAAAAGTGGAGAGGGATTAGAGCCCCTGTCAATTTTATTGCTTTCTGTGCCTCTGTTAACGAGATCCACCCTCCCTATTTGTCCTGTTTACTATTATCAATGAAAGTGAAAGTAAAAGAAAACCCCACATTTTGGGTTGTCCTCAGAAAAGTAATAAATGGGAAATCTTCTAATGGGGATGCTAGTTCTGGTGACTTGGGAGTCCCCAAGAAATTAAAAAAGAAAGGGGGTGTGTAAGTGGGTATGGCGCTGCCTGTGGTGGTTGCAAGTGACCAGTCTTTATTTTGCAGTGGGATATATGTGCTAGGGAGGGGAGCACCTCAATGATTAACCCCCTCACTACCACGGAAAATCCCCTCTCACATAGTATTTGTGCAGCAAACATTATACATGGTTTTCATATACTCTGCACACTCAGTTTTATGAACATTTGTTTGAGGGTTTACAACACTGTTTTTTTGATGACTGGTCACTTGCAACCACCACAGGCAGCGCCATACCCACTTACACACCCCCTTTCTTTTTTACTTCTGAACAGCCTTTTGGCTGCTCAAGTGGAGGCAGCAGCTTGATTCAGACATTTGCTTACACTATCGGGACACCTGTGTTTGGCAACAACACATTGCACTGATGGACTTCTAACAGACACTCACAGTAATTATAGGCAGCACCACACCCATCTTTACATTCCCCTTTCATTTCTGAAAGGCTTCGGGCCGCTCAAGTGGAGGCAGCAGCCAATTTGCATATCCATTCACTTCCTAATTTTCATTTTACTATTTTACACTCGTACTATCACATTATTGTCTCATACTAGCACATTTTTTCTTCATTTTTTCACTATTCTACAAATCACATAGCAGCGCCATACCACCCCTCAATACCTACTCATTTGCCAAGGAATTAACTTCATGCTTGGCTATGGGACAGGAAGTGAAATCTCCTTCATGGGACACAGATGGCGAAAAAAAAAATCTGACAGGAGTTATAACCCTCCCTTACTCTATCCAAAATAAAAAAAAAGTTTTGCCCATAATTCTACTTTAAGTTTACTTCACTGTAAGAGCCCTAAAATGTGGTCTAGCCTTCCAAAGGAACTGGTTCTCAATCTCAGTAATCTGCCTAAGAAATGAAATGCATATCTAAAATATTAAGCCATGCATCAGTGCTTATATTTATAAGAAATACATCCAGGGAATTTTCTGATTCTTTTGGCGATTAGGAAGAATGCTTTTTTTATTGTAATGTAAATTTGACCATGTTTCATATTGGTTTTGCCATCCTCTTAGTCAACTAGGGATTGATTAAAAGCTCCAAGGCTACAAAATGGGTGCTATTGTAATGCAATAAGGTGGTGGATTCCCACTGTGTGATTAGTGATGGTCACTGGATATCATCCTTGAATGATTTTATGAGCACTGGACACTTTCGTATATTTATCTGCAATCAAATGATATGTTTACTATATAAGCACGGACACTTTATGTAAATATATTTTTCTAGCACGGGACACTTTTTTATTTGCAATAACCATCTGTAAAAGGATTTTGATATTTACTTTACTTACTTATTACATAACGCACGGACACTTTATGTAAATATATTTTTCTAGCACCAGACATTTTTTTCATTTGCAATAACCATCTGAAAAAGGATTGGGATATTTAGCACTTTGTACTTTTTGAGCGCTACACTTTATTTTAGAATAAGCTGAAATATAGTACATTTTTGTCCTTGGTTTAGATGCCCTGTAACAGATGTACTCTATAAGATAGTAAAACAAGAAAGCAAATCTTTATTTTTTTCAGTTCAATAGTTCATGTCCACTTTAGTCATCCAAGCATGTGTAAGCAAACTTGCTGCATTTTATTTACCCTGCTCATGAATGAGTATATAACGTGAATATGGCTTCTTCATTTATAATAAGCGAGCATTTGGTTTGCAAGGTGAACATGACTTCAACCACTTCAGCCCCGGAAAGGATTTGCCCCCTTAATGAACAGGCCATTTTTTGTAATGCAGCACTGCTTTGCTTTAACTGACAACTGTGCGATCGTGCGACGTTGTACCCAAACAAAATAGAGCTTTCTTTTGGTGGTATTTGATCATCTCTGCAGTTTTTATTTTTTGCACTATAAGCGAACAAAAAGCTTCAATTTTTTACCTTTTGCTATAATATATATCCAAAAAATATATAAAAAATGAATTTATTCATCAGTTTAGGCCGATATACATTCTTCTACATATTTTTGATAAAACAAATCGCAATAGGCATATATTTTTTTTTTATTGTTTTTACTATTTTTATTGGTTTTATTGTTTTTACTAGTAATGGCAGCGATCTGCGATTTTTAGCAGGGATGCGACAATGAGGCAGACAAATCTGACCCAAATGACAATCTTTATTGTTTTTATAGTTTTTACTAGTAATGGCAGCGATCTGCGATTTTTAGCAGGACTGTGACATTGCGGCAGACAAATCTGACCCCAAATGACACTATTTAGGGACCAATGACATTATTACATTGATCAGTGCTATAAAAATGCAGTGATCAATGAAAACAATGACACTGGCAGGGAAGGGGTTAACACTAGGGGCGATCAAGGGGTTAACTGTGTTCCCTAGGTGTGTTCTAACTGTAGGGGGGGTGGACTTACTGGGTCAAGACAGAGATCATTTTCTCAATTACTGGGAACAGTAGATCTCTGACATGTCCACTGGCTTAATGGGGATATGCCTTGTTTACATAAGCAGACCCCCGGGCGATCGCGGGTTGCCAGCGGATGTTGAGGCCGCGGGACCCGTGGGCAAGCTCCAGGAGAGCGCAGCAGGCGCGTGCTGCCTGCAGGGCGTGCTTGCCTGCACATGGCACATATGCAGCCGACGTACCATAAGGGCGATTCGCGCTGGAGAGCCAACCAGCCACAGTGAAACTGCGGCGGCTGGTCCGGAAACAGTTAATAAGTGAACAGTCTCTTTTCTTCTCTCTCCTGGTTGCCACTATTAACCTTCCTGGCGGTAATCCCAAGCGTGACTCGGGGTTAATTTTCACTGCCAGGAGTGGTAATCCCGAGTCACGCTCGGGGTAGCATTGCAGAACTGTCAGTGGAGTCCCCTTACCTTCTCCTGGCGATCCAGCGATGTCCCCCGCTGTGATCGCTGGCATCTGACTTCCTAGTTCTGTTCCCTGCGAGCAGCAGCAGCTCATGGGAGTGGAACTGGGCGGGAAATTCAAAAGTGAAAACATAAAAGTGACACACACACATAAAAGAGGTGATACATTGTAATCTGAGAGGATTACACTGTATCACCTCAGATCTGACACTTGATCACTGTACAGTGCCCCTTGCCTGCCATTTTACTGTCATTTGTGCCCATTTATAACATGCATCAAAAAAGCGCCACTGTAATACAAAAGTGCTTTTGGACCAGTTGAGTGACAGCGACACGGAGGCGCGCGCAGAACTGAGCAATAGTAAGTCGTGGGGAGATTTGTCGTCTGACACTGACACTGATCTGGCAAGTGACAACGGCGATGATCCTGCACCTGACCTCAGCGATGTTCGCACTTGGTGCTCCATTGACTGCGATACGGACCAGGTAGCGCCCCCAAGATTCCTGTTCACTGGATCACCTGGGATGAAGGTAGATGTTGAGCGTGACAACCCTCTGGCATACCTGCAATTATTCCTCACTGAGGAGGTAATTGAAAAAATTGTCACGGAGACAAATTGCTACCAAGAGCGATCCAGAAGCAGAAAGTGGGAACCGGTGACCAAAGAGGACATCTGGCAGATTCGGGGACTCATCATTCTTCAGGGGGTGGTGAGGAAACCGCTCCAGAAATGGTACTGGACCACCAATAAGTTACTGGCCACTCCGTTTTTTGGCACTGTGATGTCAGAATACCGGTTTTCCCTCATCATGAAGTATTTCCACTTCACGAACAATGAAGAATGTGATGAGGTCACGCATCCTGCGCCCAAACTAAACAAAATCTGGGAGGTATGCCAAATTATTGTGACCAATTTCCAGCACACCTACGTGCCAGAAAGCGATGTCAATGTGGATAAAAGTTTGATGGCCTACAAGGGACGCGTAAGCTGGATACAGTACATTGCATCCAAAAGAGCGCGGTTTGGCATCAAATCCTACATGCTCTGCGAGTCATCCACTGGGTACATCTGGAATTCGGTCATTTACACTGGTAAAGGCACGAAGTTCAACCCCAGGTACAGTGGCTATGGGATGGCCACATCATCTGTCCTTACACTGCTGGAGCCATTGCTGAACCAGGGATATTGTGTGACCAAGGACAATTTCTACACGTCTCTGGAACTGTATGAGGTTTTGCTACAAAACAAGACTAATGCATGTGGTACCGTTAGGCCTAACCGGCGTGACATGCCATCTATGTTTGCCAAGAAAAAACTCAAAACCGGAGAAATGGTGGCCTGACAGAAGGGTAAGATGATGGCAATGCGATGGAGAGACAAGAAGGACGTGTGTCTCATGAGCACTGTGCACAATACCTCCACAGCCATGGTCCACACAAAAGGTGGGAAAGATGTGCTGAAGCCGCAAGTTGTGATAGACTATAATAACACAATGGGAGGTGTCGACAGAGCCGATCAGGCAATGACCTTTTATCCGGCTATGCGCAAACAGCAAAAAAAATATTATAAGAAAATCTTCAGGCATCTTCTGGAACAATGCATTTGGAATGCATATATACTGCACAGAGCAAAGAGTGACAAGCCTCTTGTTCATTCTGAGTTTATCTGGCAGGTGGCTGAGCGGATTTTTGTCAACCACCAGACGCCATCAGTAGCTGTGAACAGACCTGGACATCGTGCTGTTGACGTTGTCAACCCAGAACACCTGACTGGTCGTCATTTTCCCGACTACATCCCACCAACGACAAAAAAGGCAGCATCTACCAGGTGTGTGGTTTGCTGCTCAAAAGAGAGATGGCAATGGAAAGAAAGTCCGAAAAGAAACCAGGTTCCATTGTCCCGATTGTGACATCGGACTTTGTGCAGTCCCATGTTTCAAAATTTACCACACTCAGGATGTTTATTGAATTTTCTTTGTTTGACAAATTTCATTATTTTTTATTACACTATTGAATAAAATTATATTATTTATTTGATTATAATTCATGATTTTGTGTTTCAAACTTCATCACATCTGGGATGTCTACTAGAGTCTTGTTTGGTCAGGTTTAAGTAAGTAATTACTAAGAATTGCAGGCCTACAATACATAACACCAAATTTCCATGCAAAAAAATTGTACCGCTTTTGGTACAAAATTCCTGACATAATCATACCGCCAGGGAGGTTAAGAAACCCGTGGGGTTGATTTACTAAAGGCAAATAGACTGTGCACTTTACAAAGTGCAGTTGCCCTCTGCATTTGCAGTGCTTCAGAGCTTAGTAAATGAGGTAAGGCTTCACTTGCAAGGAAAAAAAAAAGACAGCATTTTTGCTTGCACATGATTGGATGATGGAAGTCAGCAGAGCTTCTGCTCATTTACTAAGCTCTGAAGCAACTGCACTTGCAGAATGCAACTGCACTTTGCAAAGTGCACAATCTTTTTGCCTTTAGTAAATCAACCCCCATGCAACTGCAAAATAAAGCTGAATGATTCTGAATAAATTGAGAATCACAGTTTTTTTGCTTAGAATAAAGATCATGATTCCCTCACAATTCAGAAGAACGTTTTTTTTTTAAATGTTTGCAACCCCTGCTTATTAGGTTATCAAACAAGATGGCAGTAAAATAAGACATAATGCTCTTTGCTTCAATCAAACAAAATGGCAATAAAATAAGACATAATACTCTTTGCTTCAAATGTAAAGAAATGTAATGAAAACAAATGTAATGTGTAAAGAGATAAAAAAAATTTACCATTAAGTTATATTAGGGTGTTTTTTTTTTTTAGTACTCTAGTACTCGCCGATACCAATTACTGATACCTACCGCAACTTTTTTGTTTACACTTCAGCTGTCAGCCATGGTACAAAGCATTGAAAAGTTATTTTACAAATGAAATACATAATTTTTGAAATGTGTAAAAACATGTTAAAGGTGTAAAAATATTAATAAACAAAGCAAGCAAAAAAAAACTTTTAATTATTAATAGTTTATAAAATAGAAATATATAAAAAAATAAATCAGCAGGAAAATAATAATTTAATAGAGAAGGAGAATAAGGAGTTAATAAGGCTGAATAGAGTAAATTAAGGGTTAATAAGGGGTTAAACAGAGGCACAATTTAATAAAAAAAAAGAAAAAAATTTTCTTTGACAAGTTTGCTTTAACCACTTCCTTACCGGCGTATTGTGATATGACACCGGCAAGGTGCACTACCCATCCCAGGTGGAGGTCAGATGATATCCTCCCGTTTTCTCCCAGGGGCCCGCATGGCGGCAATCGGGAATGAGGTGTGTCCCTCAGACACAGCCCACCCCTGATCAGTGTAAAGAGCCAATAGAAAATGGCTCTTTACCACGTGACTTGCTGTGTCCAATCACAGCCAGTCACATGCACTGAACTCGTGCACGGCGCTTGTGGCGTGCCCCTAGGGTGTGCACGAGCGCAGATCGGGGACGAGGCTTGTCAACCTTACACAGCCCATCACCGATCGTGGCTGTGTCCAATCACAGCCGGTCACAGAACGTTAACAAACTGCAGTAACAAGCTGTTACCTGGTTTTCCTCCTCACACAGTGATCGTGTGTGAGTGGGAGATTGCAGTAGCAGCTTGTTACCGCTTACTGTGTACATCAAGCCCACTGATCTCCCCCCATCAGAATGCCCAAGTACCTGTCACCAGCTCATCAGAGTACCCGAGTACCTGTCACCAGACCATCAGAGTACCTGAGTACCTGTCGGCAGCCCATCTGAGTACCCGAGTACCCGTCACCAACCCATCAGTGTACCCAAGTACCTTTCACCAGCCCATCTGAACACCCAAGTACTTGTCACCAGGCCATCTGATTACCCAGGTACCTGTCACCAACCTATCAGAGTACCCAAGTACCTGTCACCAGCCCATTTGAATACCCGAGTACTTGTCACCAGCCCATCTGAATACCCGAGTACTTGTCACCAGCCCATCTGAGTACCCAAGTACCTGTCACCAGCCTATCAGAGTACCCAAGTACCTGTCACCAGCCCATCTGAGTACCAAGGTATCTGTCACTAGCCCTTCAGAGTACCCAAGTACCTGTCATCAGCCCATCAGAGTACCTGAGTACCTGTCACCAACCCATCTGAGTACCTGTCACCAACCCATCTGAGTACCCAAGTGCCTATCACCATCCCATCTGAGTATTTGCGTATTGGTCACAAGCTCATCTGGGTACCCGAGTACCTGTCACCAACCCATCTAAATACCAGAGTACCTGTCACCAGCCTATCAGAGTACCCGAGTACCCATCACTATCCTATCAGAGTATCTGAGAAAATGTTACCATCTCATTAGAGTACCCGAGTACCTGTCACCAGTTCATCAGAGTACCTGAGTACCTGTCTCCAACCCATCTGGGTACCTGATTACTTGTCACCAACCCATATGAGTACACGAGTACCTGTCACCAACCCATCTGAGTATATGAGTACTTGTCCCCAACCCATCTGAGTACCTGTCACCAGCCCATCAGAGTATCCGAGTACCCGTCACTAGCCAATCAGAGTATTCAAGAAAATGTTACCATCTCATTAGAGTACCCGAGTACCTGTCACCAACCCATCTGAGTATGCAAGTACCTGTCACCAAACCATCTGAGTACCCAAGTACTTGTCACCAGCCCATCTGAGTACTGAAGTACTTATCACCAGCCCATCAGAGTACCCAAGTACCTGTCACCAGCACATCTGAATACCCGAGTACTTGTCACCAGCCCATCTGAGTACCCAAGTACCTGACACCAGCCTATCAGAGTACCCAAGTACCTTTCACCAACCCACCAGAGTACCAGAGTACCTGTCACCAACCCATCTGAGTACCTGTCACCAACCCATCAGAGTACCCGAGTACCTGTCACCAGCATATCAGAGTACCCGAGTACCTGTCACCAGCCCATCATAGTACCCGAGTACCTGTCACCAGCCTATCAGAGTACCCGAGTACCTGACACCAACCCATCTGAGAACCCGAGTACCTATCTGTAGCCCATCAGAGTACCTGCGTACCTGTCACCAACCCATCAGAGTACCCATGTACCTGTCACCATCTCATCAGAGTACCCGAGTACCTGTCACCAGCCCATCTGAGTAGCAAGGTACCTGTCACTAGCCCTTTAGAGTACCTGAGTACTTGTCATCAGCCCATCAGAGTACCTGAGTACCTGTCACCAACCCATCTGAGTACCTGAGTACCTGTCACCAAACCATCTGGGTACCCTTCACCAACCCATCTGGGTGCCCGAGTACCTGTCACCAACCCATCTGAGTACCCGAGTACCTGTCACCAACCCATCTGAGTATGCGAGTACCTGTCACCAACCCATCTGAGTACTCGAGTACTTATCAACAGCCAATCAGAGTACCCAAGTACCTGTCACTAGCCCATCTGAATACCCGAGTACTTGTCACCAGCCCATCTGAGTACCCAAGTACCTCTCACCAGCCTATCAGAATACCCGAGTACCTGTCACCAGCCCATCTGAGTACCAAGGTGTCTGTCACTAGCCCTTCAGAGTACCCAAGTACCTGTCACCAACCCATCTGAGTACCCAAGTACCTGTCACTGTTGCAGATACAATTGCTGGATGCAACAGAGTCTTTTCAGATCAGATGTTGTGGAGTAACAGGAACTGGCTTCTTTATTGGAACATAACCACAACAGCAAACATGTCACCTCACATGGGGACAGACACAGACAGGAAAAAGAAACCAACAAGTACAGCACAATGTACAGGAAATACAACACTTCATAAAGTGGAAATGCATAGCATATCACTGAAAATTAGCAACATCTAGTGTCCTAATTGTGAACTGCAGTCAATAGGCTAAGTTGAAAGTTGTTGTATCTCCAACAGTCACCAACCCATCAGAGTACCAGAGTACCTGTTACTAACCCATCAGAGTACCCGTGTACCTGTCACCAACCCATCAGAGTACCCGAGCACCTGTAACCAGCCCATCTGAGAACCCGAGTACCTATCTGTAGCCCATCAGAGTACCTGCGTACCTGTCACCAACCCATCAGAGTACCCGAGTACCTTTCACCAGCCCATCAGAGTAATAGAGTATCTGTCACCAGCCCACCAGAGTACCCATCACTAGCCCATCAGAGTACCCGAGTACCTATCACCATCTCATCAGAGTATCCAAATGCCTGTCGTTAGCTTGTCAGAGTACCCGAGTACCTGTCACCAACCCATCAGAGTACCCGAGTACCTGTCACAAGCCCAGAAGAGTACCCAAGTACCTGTCACCAACCCATCATAGTACCCAAATACCTGTCACCAGCCCATCAGAGTACCTGAGTACCTGTCACCAGCCCATCTGAGTACCTGTCACCAGCCCATCTGAGAACTCGAGTACCTATCTGCAGCTCCTCAGAGTACCAGAGTCCCTGTCAGCAGCCCATCAGGGTACCCGAGTACCTGTCACCAACCCATCAGAGTACCCGAGTACCGGTCACCAACCCATCTGAGTACCCGAGTACTTGTCACCAGCCCATCTTAGTACCCAATTACTTGTCACCAGCCCATCTGAGTAACCGAGTACCCATCACCAGCCCATCAGAGTAGCCAAGTACCTGTCACCAACCCATCTGAGTACCCAAGTACCTGTCACCATCTCATCTGAGTACCTGAGTACCTGTCATCAACCCATCTGAGTACCCAAGTACTTGTCACCAGCCCATCAGAGTAGCCAAGTACCTGTCACCAGCCCATCTGAGTACCCAAGTATTTTTTGCCAGCCCATCTGAGTAACCGAGTGTCTGTCACCAACCCATCAGAGTACCCGAATACCTGTCAGCAACCCATTAGAGTACCCGAGTACCTTTCACCAGCCCATCTGAGTACCCAAGTACCTGTCACCAACCCATCTGAGTACCCGAGTATCTGTCACCAGCCCATCAGAGTACCCAGGTACCTGTCATCAACCCATCTGAGTAACCGAGAACCTGTCACCAACCCATCTGAGTACCCAGTACTTGTCACCAGCCCATCTTAGTACCTGAGTACTTGTCACCAGCCCATCTGAGTACCCGTCACCAGACCATCAGAGTAGCCAAGTACCTGTCACCAACCCATCTGAGTACCCAAGTACCTGTCACCATCTCATCTGAGGACCCGAGTACCTGTCACCAACCCACATGAGTACCCAAGTACTTGTCACCAGCCCATCAGAGTACCCGAGTACCTGTCATCAACCCATCTGAGTAACCGAGAACCTGTCACCAACCCATCTGAGTACCTGAGTACTTGTCACCAGCCCATCTTAGTACCCGAGTACTTGTCACCAGCCCATCTGAGTACCCATCACCAGCCAATCAGAGTAGCCAATTACCTGTCACCAACCCATCTGAGTACCCAAGTACCTGTCACCATCTCATCTGAAGACCTGAGTACCTGTCACCAACCCACCTGAGTACCAAAGTACTTGTCCCCAGCCCATCAGAGTACCTAAGTACCTGTCACCAGCCCATCTGAGGACCTGAGTATTTTTCGCCAGCCCATCTGAGTACCCAAGTACCTGTCATTAGCCCATCAGAGTACCCAAGTATCCGTCAGCAACCCATTAGGTAGGAAATTATATGTGTAATTTATGCTCCTAGAATGCCTGAAGGTGCTACTTCATTGTTGGACCTTTCTATGTGGCCAGGATGTGTAAAAGTCCCACACATGTGGTATTGCCATACTCGGGATAGATAGCAGAATGTATTTTGGGGTGTAATTTCTGCTATATACATGCTCTGTGTTAGAAATATCATATAAATTGACAACTTTGTGTAAAAGTTAGGGTCAATGGAAGGCTCCACTTAACACATAAACACTTCAGGGGATGGCTCCACACTCCACCCACATTTCAAAAAGCAGCTCCCGTATACAACGAGAGAGGGAGGAGGATAGCCAAAGATAGTACCAGCGTCCACATGTAAAAAACAAACTTACATAGTGTAATACTATACATACGTGTTTATTGTATAAAAAGTGATGCACTTACAAGCATAGGTATATCTGAGCATAAAAATCGATAGCTGGCCAGCTGCAGACAGATCCCATTAAACGGGTGTAGGAATCGTAGCGGTGACATCAGCGCGCGCCCTCCTGACGTACGTTTCGTCATTAATCAGACGTCATCCAGGGGATAGGGAGCACTGCTGACTCACTGCAATATAACAGGGCACGTCCCTTATTCTGAGTCTCGAGCCAGCGACGGTGATTCACCATTTTTAGAGAGGGCAAAATGCCAGTACTCATGGATATATTCTCTAAAAAATCCCCTAATTCAATAGGAGACTGATGAAAAGTTGCAAATGGGGAACGTCGCTATCACCGGCATATATAATGTGAGAGAATAGATGTTTACCAGAAGATGTTAATCATATTCCAAAAACGCCGCCAGCAAATCCCCAAATAGAAAAGGAAGGGGGAGAAACCCTTAATGTCAAAATAATGTTAAAAACATAAACCACCCAATACCAACCCAAACTGGGGGGATATCTGGTGGGTATTAAAAAACCCGGGGCTACGTCAGATTACACTTTCAGTGTCCCATATGACTAAACGGTGCTAAATAAATAAAATAAAAATATATGAATAAAAAATTAAAAATATGGGACATAAACCTAAATTGCATTAGATCCATGATAAAATGGGAACCTCCCAAACCACCGTTGGTCATGCCACCAGAAATAAAGGGAAAGGTATTATATATAATCATCCCTAATCCCATGGGGATTAAACAATATATAAATGAATAGGGACTGTGGGTAAACCAAAAAGAATTAACTATACAGTCACCCGCAGTTCATATCAAACAACACAAAATGATGACGATGAAAAAATAAATAAATTGCATTCCCAAATACATAACTAACCTGGTGGAACCAAATTGATAATATTATATTCATTGGCATAATTTTAGTAGTCTCATAATGCTAGGAAGCCAATATGAATCTTGGGGAACCATATTAGGCAGATGGGGGCCACATATCGAGCCCGGGACTCAGATCGATTTCACAGATTATAAGAAAAGTGACTACATAATATATACTGCAAACAACAATCGATGAAGAAGGAACCACACCCCCAAGAATAATCCCACTCATAAAGAGTTATCTATAAAGGCATTTACATCAGTATCTATATTAAGCCCATATGGAACATAAGACCTAATTTTGTATATCCAAGCCATTTCCAGCATCGATATTTCCCTGACAAGGGAGCTCCCTCTCCAGTAGGGTTCGAACTTGTCAATGCCCAAACACAGTGTATTAGAGGGGTCCCTATTGTGGACATCTCGATAGTGCTTAGACACTGAGTGATGTTTAATTCCGGTCAGGATATTGGTAAAACATTCATTTAGCCGGACCTGAAGGGGGCGCTAGGTCCTGCACACGTATTGGAGCCCGCATAGGCATTGCAGTAAGTATATCACTCCCTTTATGCAGCAGGTTATAAATGACTTGATAATAAATTCTGCTGAGGTAATGGTAGAGATAAATCGGTCCTCCTCCTATGACTGCTGTTAAAGGAACACACTCTGCATTTCCCGCATTTGAAGAAACCAGTAAGTTCTTTGAAGAAACTTAGCTTTTTTGGGGGAGGATTGCATACATTAGGGGCCAACCTATTTCTGAGGGATGGTGCTCCTTTACAAACTACTAAAGGCCGTTCAGGTAAAGGATCCCTAAGGACCCTATCATTCTTCAATATATGCCAGTGTCGTGAGACAATTTGTTTGATCTTTCTAGATTGCCAGGAATAGATGGTAATAAATGGTATTGTGGGGGGCCTTTCATTCACTGGTCTTTCCTTTAGAAGGTCGGTCCTATCCATACATGATACCTGATCTAGCGTGGCTTTAAGTGTGTCAGGATTGTATCCTTTTTCCAGAAACCTCTGGGTCAGGATATCTGCCTGTAATTGGAACTCCCCATCCTCAGTACCATTGCGCCGAAGTCGCATGTATTGACTCTTGGGTACCGCCTTTAGCCAAGGATCATAGTGACAACTTCCCACTGGAGTTCCTATCAGAGGAATTAAAGTAGGTAGATGTGACAAATCGATCCTCCCTCACTGATATTTTAAGATCTAAAATGTTGATCTCTGTCTGGCTAGCTCCATAACTTAATTGGATGCCCCTCTCATTAAAATTCAAGAGATCTCCCCACAACACGAATACAGACGCAATCCCGTCTCTATAAGCTTAAAATGAGCATACACGAGTATCGGCGGACCAACAAAGATACCAGTGAGAACAACAACAACAACAACAACAAACTCTGTAAGAAATGTTTCGTTATCTTCATTGTTTCTTGTTGAATACTCATGGTCATACTCTCTCATTGTCCTTCCGTGTCTAGTTGACTTGTTATCCATGAGACTCATGTCCTTGTTTATTGTATCAAGAAATTTTCAATAAAAATTGATTTGAAAAAAAAAAAAATTCAAGAGATCGAAGAAATCATTCAAGACTTGACCATCTCCATCCCACAGGAGGAGGAGGGCATCGTTGATGTACCTGGCCCAAAGGGCCAATTGTGGTCTTCTCTGGGCATAGACGACATCGTTCTCCCACTGGGCCATAAAAAGATTGTCCAGACTGGGCGCTTACTTTGCCCCCATAGCCACTCCTTTAGTTTGGCTATCAAACTTCTGGTCAAACCAGAAGTAGTTATAGGAGGCCGCAAATTACAAAAGTTCCATAATGAAAAGAATCTGTTCTTGAAGTAAATTGGAGTCCCATTCTAGGTAATATTTTACCACATTCAAACCTAGATTGTGTGGAATTATGGTATATAATGACGTGCCATCCGCTGTCACAAGCCGCATGCCTTTCTTGGGGGTGTATTCAGAGAGCAAATTGATAACATGTCTGGAGTCCTTAAGGAAAGATGGCATTCCCCGGACCAAAGGCTGTAAGAAAAAATTGATATATCTACCCACCCGGGAGGTCAAAGAGGCAGATAGGATCCTTGTGCACCTTAGGCAAATAGTAAATTACCGGGGTTCTAGGTGCCTTGGCCATCAAAAAAAGACTCTCCCTCTTGGTGAGGATACCCTGATCAAGTTCTTTCCGAATAATAGTGTCAAGACTTGATTGGCATTTAACTTTAGGGTCAGTATCCAAAGGCTTATACGTGGTCTGATCACCCAGTATTTTATACATCTCTGACATGTAATTAACCTGATCTAAAACCACTATCCCCCACCTTTATCGGCGGGTCAGATCACCAGATCCCTATTGTCACATAGAGAAGCCAGCCCGGCCTGTAGCTCCCTTTTCAATCTAGGTTTCTTGAACTCCATATGCTCAAGGTCTCTCAGGACAACGTCCCTAAAGACCTTAAGAGAGGGAGGCAAGGTCTTTGGGGCACTGAACAAGGAGGCGATAGAGAGACCAGAGGGGGAAACCTCTGAGGAAACTACTCTATTTTCTTTGATCGGATTTGAAATGAGATACCCTTTAATATTTACTTTGATACCACTTTACAAATTTGTACACATCCATGTAGGTCTCAAATCTATTTAGATTCCTAAATAAGCCCCTGATCCAATACTAACTTCTCTGAATGAGCTAAGATTGTAAATGCCAATGCCTACTATGTTTTTTGTCTCTTTAGATCGTATGTGCCTCCCCCCTCGGACTCCTCTCCTTGATCTACTGGCCTTTCCATACCCTGAGTTGGCCGAAGAAAACCCCAACTGGAGTTCTTAGTTGTATCACTCCTCTGTTGTTTGGAACCTACCGAATGGTTGTTCGAGGTTCCCTGAGAGGTGCTAGGGTAATTCCCATAAGTGTTAACATTAGGTAAGGGGCTCCTTGTATTACAGCCTGTCCCCTCTCCCATATCAGGACCACCCAAATCCCTCAGGGTGTAAAAATTGTTGGGTATCTACCGTATATTCCCAATCAGGATTGGTGTTATGTTGATATGGGACAAAATGTCTATTCCCCACACAGGAACTTATTTCCTCTGTTCTGGCCTCTTCCCCTATTATTGGGTTGATCCACATTATAATAGGGTCTGGGTTCATAGACTGGATGGTCCCCACCTGGTCCTTCGTTGTACCCTATTGTATCCATCCTATGGTTGGGTAGTCTAAAATCGGGACGCCAAGGAACCACATCATGGTTATTTTGAGGATTTGGTCCCCAATGTCTACCCCCCTGGGCTCTATTTTGGTGGAAGGGAGGTCGTCCATTTTGACCGTTATTCCTAAAAGGGGATTGGTATGAAGACCTTCTGTTTCTACCTTGGGGCCTTCTACCCGGGGTCCTCCCCTGGGGGGGCTGATGACCCTGACCATGAGGCCAGTCTCTATTGACCTCTTCATTAATATTAGGTTCCATCAACTCCATGGCCTCATGATTGGCACCTTGAGCATCTTCAGACAGTTTTTTCTGTCATTCAAACACTAGAGCGGAAATAATAATGAACTAAATCTCTATTGTTTTTTTTTTTTTCTTTTTTCATCCTCTGATCCCTGTCCTCCTTTTCTAGTAATTTGAGGAGGTTTTGGGATTTATCTATATATTTATCATTTTCCTTGAATGGAATTAATTTATCCTTGATGGTTTTTACCTTCTCATCAATTCTAGTGAGTTTGTTCCTTTTCCTATCAATCAAGAATTGTAACAAACTCACTTCTACTGCATTGAAATACTTAAACCAATCCTCAAGGTTTTCCTCACCTTTTTGTGGGGTCACCTCCCACCTCAAGCTCCTGTGGACCATGTTGTTCTTAATATAAGTCTCTATATAGACAATATCCCATGGTATGTACCTCTGAAATGGTGAGTTTTTTTTATGAGTTTTACTAACAGACTGTCAAGGTCTCCCTCATCATTTTTCTACGCCTCAAAAACCCCTTCTGGGTTAACCACTTTAGATGCTCTATAATCAAAGACATCCATTATTGAGTGGGTATTCTTGGGTAAAAGCAAAAGGATTATGAGTCCTTGCATGCATTCTAAAAGAATTACCCCTTGTTATGGGTCCTAATACAAAAGTTGCAGTAATAGATATTGTAAGTAAACAGAGAAAATGAAAATTATATACCGCACTAATGCATAAAAAATCTTAAAGGGAGCTGCAACCAGAAGTACACAATAAAAGTATGATGCATAGGAATGGCTGTGCTATTAAACTAAAAAGGATATAAGAAAAGTCTTTAGTGTAAGTCCTAAAGCAGGGGTAGGCAACCTTCAAGAGATGATTAAACCAAGTGTGTCAGGAGATGGCGCTTTCAATAACAATGTCGTGTTGATTTAGTTTAAAAAGGTATAAAACATCTTATATGCGTTAGGAAACATCAAATATATGTGTGGGTGTTGGTGAAATACATAAATTACTTAATATTGACACATAAAAATCAAACACTTGGTTTAATCATCATTTTTCTTCCTTGGAGGTAAATATTTGGAGGGCAGCAGTCTATCCGTTCTAGTATTCATTTTCTCCTAGCGCAGGATCCTCTACCATATCCTAACCTTCAAGAGATGGAGATCTACTTGAACAAGACTGATGAAGTCAAAGATCACTGGGTACAGTACCCCCCCAAAAAACAAAACAAAAAAACCCAGTAAGACTGACCCCCATTTTCAGGGTTCAAGAGTGCGTTGCAGCCAGAATGCAAGGATCAGGAGTGCGTTGCAGTCAGAATGTAGGGTTCAGGAGTGCATTGTGGTCAGAATGCAGGGTTCAGGAGTGTGCTGTGGTCAGAATGCAGGGTTCAGGAGTGCATTGCGGTCAGAATGCAGGAGTGCTTTGCAGTTAGAATGCAGGGTTCAAGAGTGCATTGTGGTCAGAATGCAGGGTTCAGGAGTGCATTGCGGTCAGAATACAGGAGTGCGTTGCAGTTAGAATGCAGGGTTCAGGAGTGCGTTGTGGTCAGAATGCAGGGTTCAGGACTGTGTTGCGGTCAGAATGCAGGGTTCAAGAGTGTGTGTCGGTCAGAATGCAGGGTTCAGGAGTGTGTTGTGGTCAGAATGCAGGATTCAGGAGTGCATTGCGGTCAGAATGTAGGGTTCAGGAGTGCGTTTTGGCCAGATTGCAGGGGTCAGGAGTGCGTTGTGGTCAGAATGCAGGGATCAGGAGTGCATTGCGGTCAGAATTCAAGGATCAGGAGTGCGTTGCGGTCAGAATTCAGGGATCAGGAGTGTGTTGTGGTCAGAATGCAGGGATCAGGAGTGCGTTGCGGTCAAAATGCAGGGATGGGGGGTGGTGGGTGATGTGAAGGGTGGTAGAGGACACTGTTATGGGGATGACCCTGTCCATAACAGTGTCTTTTGCCCCCTTCACATCGCCCCCCCCCCCACACACACACAGTGGTATTTTCTGCCCCCCAAAAAACAAAACAAAAAAACCCAGTAAGACCGACCCCCTTTTTCAGGGTTCAAGAGTGAGTTGCAGCCAGAATGCAAGGATCAGGAGTGCGTTGCAGTCAGAATGTAGGGTTCAGGAGTGTGTTGCGGTCAGAATGCAGGGTTCAGGAGTGCATTGTGGTCAGAATGCAGGGTTCAGGAGTGCATTGCAGTCAGAATGTAGGAGTGCTTTGCGGTTAGAATGCAGGGTTCAGGAGTGAGTTGTGGTCAGAATGCAGGGTTCAGGAGTGCATTGTGGTCAGAATGCAGGGTTCAGGAGTGCATTGCAGTCAGAATGTAGGAGTGCTTTGCGGTTAGAATGCAGGGTTCAGGAGTGCGTTGTGGTCAGAATGCAGGGTTCAGGAGTGCATTGCGGTCAGAATGCAGGAGTGCGTTGCAGTTAGAATGCAGGGTTCAGGAGTGCGTTGTGCTCAGAATGCAGGGTTCAGGAGTGCGTTGTGGTCAGAATGCAGGTATCAGGACTGTGTTGCGGTCAGAATGCAGGGTTCAGGAGTGTGTGGTGGTCAGAATGCAGGGTTCAGGAGTGTGTTGTGGTCAGAATGCAGGGTTCAGGAGTGCGTTGCGGTCAGAATGTAGGGTTCAGGAGTGCGTTTCGGCCAGATTGCAGGGGTCAGGAGTGCGTTGTGGTCAGAATGCAGGGATCAGGAGTGCGTTGCGGTCAGAATGCTGGGATGGGGGGGTGGTGGGTGATATGAAGGGTGGTAGAGGACACTGTTATGGGGATGACCCTGTCCATAACAGTGTCCTTTGCCCCCTTCACATCGCCCATCCCCACACACACACAGTGGTATCTTCTGCCCCCCTTTCCCCTATAGCAGTAACCTACCTCCCCCCTTCCCTCCTCTCCCATAGCACAGTGCCCTACCTGTTTCACAGCGGAGACCGGGAGGCAGCACTGTTCTGGACAGCGGGGGAGCTGGCAGAGTGACTTTTCATATTAACAAGCTGGTTATATGGTTGCTTAGGACCACCCTATGTGCTACCAACCAATCACCAGTGGTTTAACATAGTTAAAAAAAGTTTCTGCCGCGTCCTCCTCCCGCCCTCCGTCCTGAGCTTTCTCCCGGTCTCCGCTGTTTACTTACAACATCGGCGGAGGAGGCAGGAGGGAGACGCCGGGACATAGAGAGTGCAGCACAGCCACACAGGAAGCTTGAGACTGGGAGGGAGAAAGGACCGGCACATAGAGGGCAGGTGTTGGCTGCGCATGAACCTGTTCGCGGTCCACCTGTCACCTGCCGGCAGTCGACAGGTTGACTGCGATCGACGGGTTGCCGACCCCCGTCCTAGAGGAATAGGCAGAAGTAACAATTAGACATATCCAGATGTTACAGGTCAGACACACCCGGTGCTTCACTCCAAACTTGTGTAGTTAGTACCACCACCAGCCAAGTAATCTGCTAACCAGAAGTAAGCTCATCAAGCATCTGTGGCTCCTAACCCAGCCAAGGTCCTTGTTAGGGTCAATGGAAGACTCCACTTAACACACAAATACTTCAGGGGATGGAGATATAAAGTGCAGCTCTGCCAATCACCCCATAAACCATAGATAAAGTGCAAATCAAATATTTAAATTGAAAGACCAATAAAAAACAATACTCTTAAAGAAATGACATACACAGTTAATAAAATCAATCGAAATAGTAAAAAAATAATCAAGTGTTATACTCAATATTAGTGTTGCGCGAACCCGGACTGTAACGTTCGGGTCCGTACCAAACTTTCGGGTGTCCGTGGCACGGACCCGGACCCGGACATTTCAAAAATTGTTTGGGTTCGGTCCGGGGTTCTGCTATTTTACTCCACGTGTTGAGAAGCTGCAGGGCAGCCAATCAACAAGCGTTTCACTGGTTTGCCCTTAGAAGCCATCACAGCCATGCCTACTAATGGCATGGCTGTAATTGGCCAGTGCATCATGTGACCCAGCCTCTTTATAAGCTGGAGTCACAGTGCTGCAGTCACATGCTCCTTGGGTTAGTGTAGGGAAAGGAAGCTGAAAGCTTGAGGGACAGATTTGAGACATTTTAAGACCTGATCCTGCATCCTGAGATAGATTACTTTACTACTGCTGTCTGTGCTGTTGCTCTGAGGACAGATAGCAGAAATTAGAGATTTCACATACCGCTGCTT
>BLSH010023060.1:1002801-1014554 GCA_018402905.1 Glandirana rugosa
AACAAACGACTATCAAAGACAACAGCAGATCTGGCTGCCAAAGTTAGGCTGCCCAAGATACTCTCAGAGTGGGGTCTCAGATAACAGGAGATCAGTGCACACCACACTCAAAACCGTCGGTCTAGACGACAACAGAAACTATCAGCAAACAATCGTGATTGAACACATAGAAACCCATCAAGGGGACGCACCGGGCTGTATTAAATAAGGATCATTTTATTAGTATAGAGTATAACATGCATAAATCAAAAATACAATGCAATCACTGAAAAACAAAATATTCATAAAAATTGGCAACGTTGTCAATATATATAAGGGGGACCAAATTAGCCGACTGACAGGCACATTCAACCACCATGGGCTACTCATGCATTCACACTGACTCAGTCATTTGGAGCCACTAGAACATAGATCAGGGCAAATAGTAATATTGCAGTGTGAACAGAATCTGCATATAATAGGCCTGTGAGTGCTTGGGGAATAGATTGGATAAGATGACAGCCTGTGAGGGTGAGAAAACCGGGACCACAAAGTCACTCTGATAGACCCCCACTGCTGCAGAGTAATGTTAGTAGAGGAAGTCTTATGAGTGGAGCAATCTGCTCATCTGACTGCAGCAGGGTGCCAGGGTGAGGATGGACCAAGGACCTCCGGTCCTTATAAGTGAGGAGCACACTAATTCAGACACGTTGATGGCAGAGTATCTCTGAATGTGTGCAGACAGGGAAAGTCTGCAGGGGTCCGTGTGCTATGTGCCTGGCTGGCTGTGCTGGCTGTGAGAGGAAGGTAGTTGCAGCATAAACACTGACACTCGTGGGGAGAGGGAGAAGGCTACAAGCTCACCCGTCCTGGTGGAACACTGCAGACGCTGCCGTGGAAGTGATCCGTGCGGGTTAGGGGTGGCGATCCTCTCCGGGTGGCCCCACGTGGAGTAGACGCTGTCAGCCTGTCAGCTTTCACTCTGTTGGAAGTCAGCGCGGACTGGAGGAAGGGAGGAGTGGTTGTCCCGCGGTCATGTGACCGCTCTGAGCTGTCTGAGATAGCGGCCAAAAAACACACAGGGATGATGGGTGCCGGCGGCTGGGGGTCCCCCACTGAATGGATGACCAGAACTCTGACGCGTTTTGTCCACTACACGTGGACTTTGACAAAGCTGGGGCATATGGGGACCGTTGGAGGTATTTATAAAGAAACAGTTAATTAATGGACATGTTATATTACGTTCCACCACCAGAGGTCACCCTTTTGACTTGCATACGCCCCACCAGTCATTCAATGCAAATGGGAAATTGAAAATAAGACAATAAAAAACACCAGGTAAAAACGGAAGAACACCGGTTGATATTGCTGAACTATTTATCTACATGGCCAAAAGTGAAAATGAGAACAAAATAAGTAAATATAGAATTGGACAGGTCACTTATGGAACATCCAGTTGAAATAAGTGTCATATTAAAGAAGCACCGGGGTAGTTATACCCCCTACAGTCTAGTCTTCAAGGAAGACGGAGAGGTTGCACTCCGTATTCAGTCCCCCCGGGGACATTGCGTCAAGAAGGAAAATGAACATTTTTTCCTTCTGAAGCAGTACCGTGTCGAAATCACCTCTCCTCAATGGGAGGTCCAGGGCATAAATGCCCTTCATTGTAAGCCCTTCTGGGTTACCTCCATGTACCTGCTTAAAATGATTCGCAAGTGGTTTTTCCTCATCTTTCTTGCTCTTGATGCTGGAAATGTGTTCACCTATTCTAATTTTTAGGGGGCGTTTCGTTTTCCCGATATATGCCTTCCCACAGGGACAGATGATCTGATATATGACCCTCGTTGTGGAACAGTTGATGAATCTCCTAATGTGGAAGTGTTTTGTCCCATCCGCATTGGAGAAGATTTCGGTTCTGTGAACATATTGACACATACTACGTCTTCCACAGGGATACATGCCAGGCTTAATCGGTCTATTAGATAGCCAGTTGGTGGTGGGTGACCTTCTATATTCGGAATGAACTAGCATATCCGACAGATTTTGGGCTCTTTTGGCTACCATTTGAGGGAATGGGCCTACTATATCTTTAAGAAGGGGGGTTCTGGTAAGGAGGTGCCAATGTTTGTTAAGTATGTCCCTTACTTGTTTCCACTGGGCACCAAATTTCGTGATGACTCTGGTGGTTGACGCACTGATTAGAGTGCAGTTCTTTAAAAGGGGATCAATTTTGGGGGCCTTAATCAGATCTGTGCGGTTAGTAGCTGCCGCTCTCCGTTTAGCCTTCCTAATGATTCTATGGGAATACCCTCGTTCCCTGAAGCGTGTATATACAGCCTTTGATTCATGGCTAAAGGATGTTTCAGTTGGCCAGTTCCTGCGGGCCCTTAGGAACTGGCCAACTGGTATCCCCTCCACTAGAGATTTGGGGTGGCAGCTACTGGCGTGTAGCAAAGTGTTGGCTGCCGTTGGTTTTCTGAAGGTGTGGGTATGTAGAGTGTCTGCCGCCTTTTGTATGGTCAAGTCAAGAAAAGGTAAGGATTCTGCCTCTACCGCATGAGTTAGGCGGATGTTTCTGTTGTTGTCATTGAGTTCCTCCAGGAAGTTGGCCAACTCCTCCCGAGACCCTCCCCACAGTACAAAAATGTCATCTATGTATCTGGCCCACAGTTGGACATGGGCCAGAAACATAGAGGAATTGTACACTACCTGTTCCTCCCAGAGTCCTAAGTGTAAACATGCATAGGCGGGTGCCCACGAGGCACCCATGGAGGTGCCCCGTATTTGTTGGTAGGAGACTCCTAGGAATTGGAAACAGTTGTGTGACAGCATAAATTCCAGAAGGTCCACCACAAATTCGTTGTGAGCCCCCATTTCGGGATACTTCCTCTCCAAAAAGTGAGAAACTGCTTTAATGCCCCACTGGTGGGGAATGGATGTGTATAAAGATTCCACGTCGATGCCCACCAGTAGTGTACTGTCGGGTACCTTAAGATCCGATATTTTGGATAATAGTTGGCTAGTGTCTTGTACGTAAGACGGAAGCTCCCGGACAAGATTTTGGATGAGGGCATCAACGAATTGACCTGTTCTTTCTAGGGGTCCTCTTATGGCTGAGACTATCACAGGCCAAAAGAGTGATTTGAGCCCAAACAGCAAAGCCAGCTGCATCAAAACAGCCAAGCAAGCTTCCTGACAAGCTGGTGGGTCTTTCTCTTATAATGCCAGTTCAGGTGGAAGGTGTATACACAAAAGCCCTTCCAAATTCTGGCACCCAAGTGAATCTAATTTACCATGATTTCTATGATAAAAACCTAAAACACCTGCCCTTACAGAAGTTATAAAGTCTAGAGATCTGGGGTATAGGAACTAAGAAGCTACCCTAGGATGGATATCTTTCAGTCAAGATTGAATTTTGTCCATCTGTTGTTGGGCAGCCAGAGACTTCCGACACATTGCCCATTGTATGCCCCAGCCCTCCAGGGGCTAATTGGAGTTCCATAATTGTGGGGACGAAAACTGACTTGGTTCGACGGTTACTCACTCCTCAGGTCTCAGAGGGTGAGACTGCAGCTAAAAGTGTACATCCCATGTTGCGCTTTGTGTACCAGCGATTGGTCCAGGAACAAAAGGCCCCTACAGAAAGAGTGGGAAAATTGTGGAAGTTGTACAAGACGGAAAAGGTTTTGCAGTCAGGTGAAGTAGCATGTCTATGGGCTTCAGTCAAACTGAATTGGGACCAACCTGGTCCTTATGTTATCCTTGAAGGTGATCCACAGAAGACAGATTCGGGTTTGGAACTGATTCCGGAAGTCATTTCTATGAAGGCCTTACAGAGGACCCATGGAAAGGTTCCTGTCAGTGTTCGTAATGTTACTGATTCTCCAGTGAAGCTTCGGGCCCGAATGATGATAGGGCAGGTAAATCCAGTCACACCCATCACACAACATGGTGTAGGGGGGAAGCCCAGGAAGAATTACCAGAGGAGTATTTCTATCCAAAAGGCTATGACATCTGAATGGATAGAACGGGCAAAAACACAACTCTTAAAGTGGAAGAAAACTTTCTCAAAAAATTAGTTTGATGTGGGATGCGCAAAGAGTGCATAGCATCATATTCGGCTACAAAAGGATAGGCCATTTCGCGAGAGGTCTCGACGAATCCCATTAGCGGATTTAGATGACCTTAGAGAACACATTGCGGAGTTGAAGAGGACGGGAATTATTCGGGAGTCCCGAAGTCCCTATGCTTCTCCTTTCGTGGTGGTGAGGAAGAAAAACAGGTCATTAAGGATGTGTATCGATTATCGCACTCTCAACAAAAGAATCATCCCAGAACAGTACACCACTCCACGAATAGAAGATGCCCTGCAATGCCTTTCTGGAGCCAAATGTTTCAGCATGTTGGACCTGAGAAGTAGGTATCATCAGATCCCCATGCATCCCGATGACCCAGAGGAAACTGCTTTTATCCACCCCGTGGGATTCTTTGAATTCGAATGGATGTCACAGAGTCTGTCTGGAGCCCCTGCTATATTCCACCACTTGATGGAACAGACTTTTGGTGACATGAACTTAATTGAAGTGTTAATGTACCTAGATGACATAATTGTCTTTGGACGGACTTTGGAAGAACATGAAGATAGTCTAGAGAAGGTGCTGAAGCGACTCTGAAGAGGGGTTGAAGCTGTCTCTTGAAAAGTGCCAGTTCTACTGGTCATCAATCACCTACCTTGGACATGTTGTCTCAGCAGAGGGAGTGGCCACTGACCCCAAGAAGTTGGAAGCCGTTACCACTTGGCCCAGGCCCAGAAATGTGCAAGAGCTGAGATCTTTTCTTGGGTTCTGCTCCTATTACAGGAGGTTTGTAGAGGGATTTGCCAAAATAGCCTGACCTCTCACTCAACTTTTGCGAGTATCAGGAGTCCATAGAAGGAGAGTGGTCTGATTAATGCGAGGAGGCTTTCCTTCAATTGAAACGGAGCTTGACCAATGCCCCAGTTTTAGCCTATGCTGACACCTGCAAGCCCTATGAGCTCTATGTTTATGCCAGCAGAGAAGGACTAGGTGGTGTGTTGTATCAACAACATGATGGACGTCTGAGACCTGTTGCTTATGTGAGTCGAAGCCTTACTCTATCTGAGAGAAATTACCCTACCCACAAGTTGGAATTTTTGGCGTTGAAATGGGCTGTCGTGGAGAAGCTGAAAGAATACCTGTATGGTGCAGAATTCGAAGTCAAAACAGATAACAACCCGCTCACCTATGTCCTTACCACGACCAAGCTGGATTCCATGGGACATCGATGGTTGGCAGCACTTTCCAGTTTCTGTTTCAGCTTGAAGTACTGATCTGGAGTTGGAAATAGGGATGCTGATGCTCTGTCAAGGAGATCCTATGACCTGCTAACTCATAAGGAAGGGTGGACTCAACTGACAACAGAAGGCATTCAGGCTCTGTGTCAAGGGATTGAGCACCGAGCCAGAGGAGTGACAGGGGCTGAAGCCATTTGAGTCACCTCTGCTGGGGTCCCAAAGCTCTACTGTGACTTGACCCAAGTGAGGGATGAGGGACTGCCTACCCTTTCCAAGAAAGACTTGAGAAAGGATCGAACAGAAGATCCTCTTTGTTCTCTGACTTTGAAAGCCTTGAAGGGTGGTTGCACAGAACTTCTACACACAGCAGACTCCCCAAAGCAGGCTCGATTGGTTTACAATGAGTGAAATCGACTGCTGCTCTCAGACGGGGTGGTCTACTGAAGGGGCCCCTCGGATGATCCAGAGGAGAGTTGGCAACTGTTCCTCCCGGAGAAGCATAGGGGGACAGTGCTAAATGCATTATACAATGAACATGGACACTTGGGACCTGATAGAACATTTAAGTTACTTAGGGATCGTTTCTACTGGCCGCGTATGCAAACTAAAATCGAAAGCTACTGTCACTCCTGTCTCTGCTGCATCCAGAGAAAGACTTTGCCTTCCAGAGCTGCCCCAATGGGCCATCTACAGAGTCAAAGTCCCATGGATCTGTTGTGCATCTTGTGTCTGGAACCCGACATGAGTGGTCAAGGGAATGTGTTGGTAGTGACTGATCATTTCACCCGTTATGCCCAGGCTTATCCCACAAGAGATCAACAAGCTGCTATTGTCGCTAAAGTGTTAGTGGAGAAATTCTTCGTCCATTATGGTTTACCTCAGAGAATTCACTCTGACCAAGGTAGAGACTTTGAAAGCAGGCTCATTAAACAGCTGTTGGATCTTCTGAGCATCAAGAAATCAAGAACGACACCTTACCACCCTCAAGGGGATCCCCAGCCAGAGAGGATTAATCGTACCCTCCTTGACATGCTTGGAACCCTTCCATCTGACAGAAAAAAGCATTGGAGCAGGCACATTTCCGCTGTGGTTCATGCCTATAATAGTACTGAAAATGATGCAACGGGTTACTCACCATTTAGACTGATGTTTGGAAGAGAAGCTCATCTGCCAGTGGACCTGGCCTTCGGTATTTCAATAGACAGAACTTCAGCTACATGCTACAGGGGCTATGTGGATAGACTCAGAAAGAATCTAAAGACAGCCTACGAGAAGGCACAAGAAGCTTCTGGTGTCAGAGGTCAGCAGAACCAGAAGAATTATGATTTGAAAGTTAGGATTCATGATTTACAGCCGGGGACAAGGTGTTGCTAAGGAATTTGGGTCCCTCTGGGAAGCATAAGTTAGCTGACCGGTGGAATTCTCAACAATATGTCATCTGAAAGCAACTGCCTGGTCTTCCTGTATACCAAATCCGGCCTGATGGGAAGACAGGGCCCTTGAAGACCTGGCATCGAAACCATCTATTGCCTTTGTGTGAAGCTGTCAGAGTACCTGTGAGAACTGAGACTTCATTACCTTAACCATCTCCCAGGCAAGTTCCAGTTGCCAGGTCTCAACCTCTACTGCCAAATGAGGCCACAACACTAGAAGATGACAGTGATGATGATCTGGAGGTAGGATGGTTGTGGCCATCTGAGCCCATGGATGCCACTCCCTCCACATCAACTGCTAATCTGTCCTCAGGTGTGCTCAGGCCTGATGCACCTGAATTTGTGTATCAGGTGCAAGACAATTCAGAACTAGTAGAGCAAGCCTACCAATTAGTCCATGAGCCTGATGAAGGGTTTCTGGGTGAGAATTCCTCTGAACTCGAAGGAGAATTATTTGAGGAAAGCCACCTTGAACCTGATGGAGAATCCTGTGAAGAGACTCACCTTGAGCCCAAAGAACAGACAGTTAAGAGGACAGTGTGACCCCCTCTCAGATTAACATATGACACCCCTGGAACAAGCTCATAAGAAGCTATTCCCACTGTTCGCAGACTTCCTGATTCTCAGGCACATTCTATGGTGGTACCAGTGACTAATGTCCCCAACCCATCTCCCAAAACACATTGGTGGCAGTTTCTATTACCTAATGCATTTGTTAGGAAATGTCATAAAATCAGCCTGAGATCACAGGCCAAGGTTGTTGGTCCATGAGTAAGATTACTGTACAAATGCTATGTTATTATTAACTGCACTCATTTCTCTCTTTGGGGGACCAAATATTTTTTTGGAAGGGGTGGATGTAGCACCAGCTTAGTATTGCTTCTCTAATATATGCAGAGTATTGCTCTCTAAAACATTGCATTGCATTTTTCTTCCTAAACTTTTACCTTACAGAAACTAGAGGAGAGACTCTATTGGTTATTGCTGTAGCTAAGAAGGAAGCCCACCCCTCACAGCAAAGGCAAGGAAGGACATGATCGAATAGCAGCCCAGGAGAGCTGCAATTGGGTGGTCATGCCATTTTTTGAGAGGGGAGGAGAGAGAGACAGGGAAAGGGGCCATCTTGCTTGTCTCCTGTGTCATCTGCCAGAGCCTGGGATTCTGTCAGTGACTCTCCTAAAGGGAGGTGCAGATTTGAGAGTGGAGTTTACAGTGTGTTATTCTGCCTTTTTTTTGCCTGACCTCTGAAGATGTGCTAACAGTGCAGGGAGATCAAGAGACAGATTTTAGTACTGCAGCAATCGTCATCATCATCCTCCTGTTGAAAGATTATGTGGCCTGTGTTGCTTCCATCACCATCCAGTTGGCTGAGACAGCGACCAATCTACCAATTGCTGGAAGGAAGCTATATCAAGTGCATCTAATGGTAAGAGATCTTCTACTATCCTTGTTGTATATGTATATGAAATATTACACAATACACTTGTGTGAGAGGATCTTGCTTAATCCTGCTAGATCCTATTTACCTCTAATGCAACTCTATCTGAAGGAGGATTACCACATCTGTTAATTTATGTTACCCTGTGACACTTTACGAAGATACCCCTTTTCATTCTGTGGATTACAAGTTTTGCTTCACAAAAGGATGAGTACTCAACACAGGATTTTAAGGGCCCCAACGCTGACAGACTCTGTGTGTGTATGTGTAAATAGAATTCCCACTGGCCGGTGGTAAGGTAGAACCTACAAGATCTAGATAGGCTCTCATGGTCAGTAACATCACTTCTGGGTAGTTGTTGAACACTATTTTTTGTATTGCGCAACTGACAGTGTCGTTCACCACTCGCTCACTGTATTTCAGGTAAGGTCTCTCACTGGCGGTTAAAGTGAACGTACACCAATCCTGTTTAACTGCTGAGTGATTGTAATATATCATTGCAGTTCATATTGGTATCCTGTTAATCAGTTTATCTCTTTCCAGGGCTTATTGCTAGTTATAAAAAAGCCCAGCTAAAAGTTTAAATGGTGTATTGGTGTTACTTGGATCCAGGTGAGGGTGAGTCATCACCGGCGTGGGACAGAATACCCGTATATTACAGCGGCCCTTGCGGGGTTAGCGCTACATTAGATTACTGGTTAATTTCCCAGGAAGGGAATCGTCTCTGTTCATAAGTGGAGTCCTGAGTGGAGGCACCGGCAACTTTATTATCAAACCCACTCTTTCACTTAGTGAAGGTTTAGGCTCCCTTATTTACCTACAGGGTTATTGCAACATCCTGTTCGATGAGGGCCATTCTTATACCCCTCAAAAAAGAGGGCTACAATAATTACCACCTACAATATTTTATTTTCATTTAAAATTATAATTTGCTTCAACTGGGAAATAAGCTTAATTCCACAAAAAGTGTTAGCAACTAGTTTTATTGACCACTTTTATCAGTGTCAGTTGGCTGCATCTTCTCCTTCACACTGCCTGATGATGTGGTTGTGTGCACCTTCCAGCATCTGACCTCACGTTGGTAGTAACACCTATGTTCCTGTCATCGATTCCTGTGCTATTATCAGAGAACTGCTTCACTGCTTGGCTGTCAGCTCATGGTAAGTATCAAAGGTGAATTCCAGGAATTCAGTCAAAAATGCAGGCATACTATGGTTTAAGTCTAAGTAGGTGCATGATATCTCCTGAACTTATTTTTATTATTTACATCTGACAGGTTTATGGCTCTGCCAGAGCATACACTGGCACTCAGAGCTGGTAGAGAGAAGAAAGAGGAAAACAGAGCAGCTATACCCCCTTCCCTCTGCTCCCCATTCAGAGAAGCTGTTTTATTCAATAAGTCCACATAATACAAAGTCTGCTGCAATTGGCCAGGAGGAGGGGAGGGGCAGGCATAGCAGCTGCACCAACTCTAATGTTGAAAATGCTTAGACCTGAAGCATCAGCGCCAGGCTCCCGGAAATACAGCGGTAGCCATCTTCCTGAAGTGCAATAAAACTATCAGATGTAAATAATACAGATAAGCCTAGGAGGTGTCATTCAGCTCTTTGGACTAACACATAGTGTGCTTTCACTTTTTACAAAGGAGCAAAATTCAGTTGTAATCTGCATTTATTGTTTACTGACCACAGTGATTGTAAGCTGTCCTGTTGCTTGGCTCAATCTAGGCATCTGCTAGTCCGCACACACTTCTGCTGTCTGAGCTGAAAACCAGGCTCCCTGAGAGGTTTTCTGAGTTGCAATTTCACTAACTTAGAACAGTTATAAATTGTTCATTAAACTCACACCCTTCTTTTCAAGTTCAGAGCAGAAAATGGTTCAAACTGTAATGTCACTGTTACAAGGGGACTCCAGGCTATCTGTTCACCTACCTTTCACCTAATCTAAGAGATTCATTGGCTAAAGAAACAAACTTTTCCATTGACTGAAAGTTGGGTTGGATTTGTTTATACTGTATATGTACACCACACTGCCTGCATCCAATTTCCTTTACATCTGACACCCTTTTAACTTGAGGAACTGCTTTTCTGCTACATCACATTACAAGAAGTCTACCCTAAACGCTCTGCTGACATCCCCCCCCCCCCACAATTACAACTGAGCTATTGAACTGGGCGGCACAGTGGTGTAGTGGATAGCACTTTCACCTATCAGCAAAAGGGTCACTGGTTCGAATCCTGACCATGACACTACCTGCCTGGAGTTTGCATGTTCTCCCTGTGCCTGCGTGGGTTTCCTCCGGGTACTCCGGTTTCCTCCCACACTCCAAAGACATGCTGGTAGGTTAATTGGATCTTGTCTAAATTGGCCCTAGTATGTATGAATGTGAGTTAGGGTCCTTAGATTGTAAGCTCCTTGAGGGTAGGGACTGATGTGAATGTACAATGTATATGTAAAGCACTGCGTAAACTGACGGCGCTATATAAGTACCTGAAATAAATAATAACTTCTGCCTTTCTCCTGTTAGCCCCGTGATAGAGTGTTTTCTTTCTCTGAACCTGGGGATAAGGCAAAATTATATTCAGGAAAATCTGGAAAAAGGCTTCTACTTCACCAGCAAGGGCTGGATTTTTTTTATGCAAAAAAAAAAATGTAAGCCTCAGACCCTGTGTTGATTACTGTGTACTTAATAAGGTTATGGCTCCCAGTGCTTATCCACTACCACTCATCACTGAACTTTTCTCTCAAATTTAGGGAGCTTACATTTTCACCAAACTTGACCTAAAAGTTTCTTATGACCTAGTCTGCATAAAACAGGGGGACAAATAAAAAACAACATTCACTACTAAAGACATGCTATGGGATTGATTTACCGAAGGTAAATTGGCTGTTCAACTAGCGAAGTGAATTTTCACTTTGCAAAGGAATTTTCCCTTAGCTTAGTAAATAAAGTAAAGATGCTGACTTCCACAATCCGATCATGTGCAAGAAAAAATATATTTTCCTTGCTTGTGATTGGGTATGCTTTTCAAAGGGAATTTTAAGCACATTCACTAAGCTAAGTGAAAATTCACTTTTCAGTGTGAATATGTTCTACTCGTTTACTAACTCAATTCCTATAAATATTTAATTATGCTGTTTGGTCTTTGAAATTCCGCGGCTGTCTTTGAAGAGCTCATTAATGATGTCTTCTGTGATAACCTAGACATTTAGAGTGTAACTAAAGGCAAAACAATTTTTTTTTCATTTTGGATAGTGTAAGAAAAGGTTATAACCCCCATCAAGTATATATATATATTTATTGCCATCTGTGTCCCATTGGGGAGATTTCCCTTCACTTCTTGTCACTTAGCCAAACCAGGACATGAGTGGAAATCCCTTCAAACTGAGGAAATTGCGGTGTGTCACCAGAGTGTCCAGAACTAGTGTCCCCATTTGAGGATTTCTCCTCTATTTCTCCTCTATTAGTATTCTGATGCCAATCCAAAATTTGGGATTTTCTTTTACTTTCACATTCAATGATAATGGTAAGCAGGACAAATAAAGAGAGTGAAGCTCCCACTGGGGGGGGGGGGGGCACAGACAGCAA
>BLSH010023060.1:1019749-1036275 GCA_018402905.1 Glandirana rugosa
ACATCCATGATCATAATACTTATGAAAATTACAATTAAAATTGGTGAAGGTATGTCCTGTGAATGTGGGGGAAGGAATGGTCTGGTTAAAAGTCGAAAGTCGTGAGAGTGTGAAATTTACTGTTAATGAGTCAGTACGTTGTGACAGGGTTTGTTTTAAAAATATTAAAAAAAGAGTGTTTATCTCGAAAGAAAACCACCATATATTAGTGACGACCCAAAATTTCGCTACTTTTTCGCTTATATTGAAAAAAATAAAAAACCCAGCAGTGATTATATACCACCAAAAGAAAGCTCTATTTGTGAGAAAAAAATTATAAAAATTTTGTTTGGGACAGTGTTGCATGACTGAGTAATTGTCATTTAAAGTGTGAGAGTGCTGAAAGCTGAAAATTGGTCTGGTAAGGAAGGGGGTGTAAGTGTCCTGTATGGAAGTGGTTAAAATTAACATTAAAAGTATTCATAATACTAGTACCTACAATATTCTTTTCCCCAAACTGTTTAAATGTTTAAACTTTATTTGATACTTAAAAACCTTGCCTAAAACTCCAAAATACTATACACAGATCCTATTTAAAGTGGAGTTCCACCCAGAAGTGGAACTTGCACTTATCTGATTCCTCCCCCCTCTGGTGCCATATTTGGCACCTTTCAGGGGTAGCGGGGAGTGGGTACCTGTTTTTGACAGGTACCCTGTCCCCACTTCTTGTCAGACCTTGCAGCGGCACGGTACATCACAAGTTCGGCCCCCTCCTCCTCCCTCCTTTTTCTCCTGCTGCTGGGCCAGTAAGAGAGTGCAGCGTGCTTTGCTCATGCGCAGTAGGGACCCAGCTGTGAAGCCTCAAGCCTTCACTGCCGGGTTCCCTTACCAGCAATGGCAGTGGCAACACCCAACACCTGATGGAAACATTGGTTAGGGTGCCGATATCACTGGATTCAAGGACAGGTAAGTGTTCTATTATTAAAAGTCAGCAGCTACAGAATGTGTAGCTGCTGACGTTTAATTTTTGGAGGGGGCGGAACACCGCTTTAAAATGTGTGTCCTGGGTATATGCCATCTAGTGGCCCTTTGTGAATATTACAAAACATATATAACATTAAGTGAAAAAATAAATAATTACAGAACAAATATTGTACGGGTACACTACAATGCGTGATGCAATAAAATATACCCTGGTAGTCCTGCCTACATATTTGAGGTCACACGGGCCTCAAATATGAATCTGTCATGGGTGCTATGAAATGGCAAAATGCAGCGCTTAAATGTCCATAAAAGAAAAGGGAACATCCATCGATCCCAAGAGACACCCAATCTTGACTAAAAGGTTAACAGTATTCTTCCACCAACACCACAGTAAGCCAGCCTCTTACCCTTACAACTGGACCACCAGATTATAAACGCCCAGACATCAATCCATCAATCCGTGGCCATCTTGTCGGTTTGAAACCATCAGGGGTCTTTACATATGAGATGCCTGTTTATATCTACCACTGTGTGAGTATATATTTGTGATTTTAATACATTTGAAACTGTTTTGATATACTACACCATTAAGTGTTTTTTGTCTTTACACCTTCTAACACGAGGAGTGATGCCTGGATCCATGCTAGAGCAGTCTGTGGTGGATTGATGTCTGGGTGTTTTGGACCACTTATAATCTGGTGGTCCAGTTGTAAGGGTAAGAGGCTTGGCTTACTGTGCTGTTGGTGGAATAATACTGTTCACCTTGGGATTGATGGATGTTCCCTTTTCTTTTATGGACATTTAAGCTCTGCATTTTCCATTTCATACTTGTACATCGTTGCCCACAATTTATGCTAGCTGCTGTTTGTTTGTTGTGTTTTAACCTAAGCGCAGTAATATTTATCTGTATGAAAAGAGTGCTGTCACAGGAAATACATTTCCCCACAGAATATTGTTTCTGAGTGTAATTGGATTGAAACCTGGTTCTCATTCACTCTTTGTTTTTTACTGTACTGCACAGTAAACATCTGCCACACCTAAAGAAGCCAACCTCATCCAAAAAGGCAACTCTTTTTTTTTAGGAGGTTCTGAAATATTGTGCACAATATTTTTTCTGAGTGCTGGGGCCCTTGTGTAAATACATTTTGGTCTTATTGGAAGTATTTTACCCTAAAAGGGATCCCTGCACAATATTGGCCAATATTTTCTTATACTTTTCTCCATCAATTTGAATTTCTTGTTAAAACCTGTGATAATTGCTATGTCAACAGACTTGCTCTCCCTCTTTTTCATCTGCAGTTGTGTTTCCCTGTCCATATTTATAACTAATCTTTATGTGCTTTCCAGAACTTAGTTTTTATATCTTTTCTCCACAAATCTTGCAACTAGAATATATGTCTGGGTTTCATAATAGGAGTCAAGGTCACAATTAAGCCTTATCCTCATAAACTGCCATTTAGGTATTCCATTCTTCCATTTTGGATGATACCTGTTGATAGGAATGTAACCATTCCTATCCATATCCTTGAAAAAAGTTCTTGTACCCAGTTTATCCTGATTTTTGAAGATTACCAGGTCCATAAAATGAATATGTTTACTTTGTATGTTGGCTGTGAATAGAAAAATCTTTCAGCGTGTCCTATGTACCCTCCCAAATTAAACAGACTAATCGTATTATGTCATCAATGTACCTTTTGTACAGTTTCAATTGAGGCCACTCCTTACTGTGAACTTCTTCTTGCTCCCATTTATTAAGAAAAATGTTGGCTACACTGGGAACATATTTGGCTCCTATCGGTACTCCTTTTATCTGGTTAAAAAAACAGTTTTTGATAGCAGAAAAAAATGTTACTCATGGCCATTTTCAATTCTTATGAAATAAACTTAATTTGGAGTGTTTTCAGATTTGATTGATGTTCCATGGCCCAAGATACTACTTCTAGCCCATCTTTTAGATTGTAAGCTCTAACAAGCAGGGCCCTCTGATTCCTTCTGTATTGAATCGTATTGTAAATGTACTGTCTGCCCTCATGTTGTAAAGCACTGTGCAAACTGCTGGCAGTATATAAATCCTGTATAATAATAATGATAACATTTTTGCTTTATGTTAGTGTATAGTGATTCTATATCAACCGTGTCTAGAACACTATGAGTGTCCACTATCTCTGAGATAAGATGGCCCTTTTCTTGCCAAAGATTGAAGGTAAATGTACAAATATTCACCCAACCTTGAATACAAAGAGTCCACCCTGCTGATTCTAGGTCTCCCTGGTGGGTGCTCCTTATTTTAATGGACCTTAGGTGCCTGATATATTATTATATTATTGTTTCATTTTTAAAGTGTGACATTGATACACATATTTTTTAGCACTATGGGATTTAGACTATTTTTGTGTGCACATGGTATTTTGATAAAAACACTGTTATTTAAATTATTTTGTTTGTGGATGAAGCACATTCTACACTGGGCTTAACCCTCTGACATTAAGACCATCTTTGGGCTTCACTAATATCAAATGCATTAAGGTCTTCTCCATTATAGCAAACCCTATCACTGCCCTCAACGCAAAGAGTGCTAACCCAAAGCAGTGGGCCCCTAAAGCACAGGCTGCTTCCCTTGAACTGAACCTTTACCATGGCATCTGTTCTTCATCATGCAAACCCCCTCCAGCCCTTCCTCATAAAAGGCAATGCCTCAAGGGTTGGTGTCAGTGTGGTCCTCCCACAAAAAGACTCTAAAAGTGGTATTAACCATTACCTTTCCCATAAATATACAACATGTTAATGAGAAATATAACATTGGAAACAGGAAACTGCTGGCCCTCAATCTGGCCTTAGAAGCTTGTCATAATTTACTCTAGGTGGCTAGGCATCCTTTTCTTGTAAAAACAGGCCATAAGAATCTAGAAAACATTTGCATTTCTATAAGACTCAAGAAACAGTATTAATCCAAAAATCCCAATCCCAAAATCAAACATGTATTATATTGCATTTCACCAATTCTTAGATGTGATGGCTGCCTTTGTTTTCTTTTTTTTGGCTTTATTCTCTTTACTTTCACCTGGTGATATGGCCTGTTCTACTGATATAGCAGTTAGAAGGTTGAGACAACCCATTTACTACTGACAGGGTTGCTTACAATACAATGTATTTAAAATCTTGATCCCAAAAGGAAAAATTCAGTGTGCTGTAACTGCTTATTAAGTGTTAGCTGAAGTTCAGCTTCCATTTGTTAGTGCACCTAAATCTGCTAGTGCAGCTAATACTAAACTCCCCCCCAGACTGACAATGCTGTTGTCCAAATGTGCCCCCTGTTCTCCTTCATCCAGAGTGAAGGCACTTTAATACAGGAGTGTTACAAGATGTGTTACTGGCCAGATCACCAGGTGAAAACAGAGGAATAAAAAAACCTACAAATGAATGCAGCCACCACGTCTAATGATTAGTAAGCTGCAATATATTACATTTTTTCTTTTGGTTGTCAAGCGGGATGGTCCCTTCTCTTTTTCTGCTTTAATTTTGCCATTACTTGTATTATTCCAGCCAGTGGCATAATTAAAGTGATTGTAAAGGCAGAAGGTGTTTTTTTTATCTTAATGCATTCTAAGCATTAAGATAAAAAAAAAACCTTCTATGTCCTCTGCTCCCCTTAATACTTACCTGAGCCCATCTCTATCCAGCGATGTTGCTGGACAGACTCGGCTGCCCGGGACTCCCGTCCTCATTGGCTAAGACAGAACAAAAGTCAGTGAGCTAATGAGGAGAGTGAGAGGGTGGGGCTTAGTCTGAATGGACATAGGGAGGTGTGGCTCGGCTCAGGTGCCCCCATAGCAACCTGCTTGCTGTGGGGTCACTGAGCAGAAGGGAGGTGCCAGAAGTGCCAAAGAGGGACCCGAGAAGAGGAGGATCTGGGCTGTTCTGTGCTAAACCACTGCACATAGCAGGTAAGTATAACATGTTTGTTATTTTTAACCACTTTAAGACTGCTCGTCGCAGATATACTGTGGCAAGGCGGCTCTATTGCGTGAATCGTCGTACCGGTACGGCGCTTTGTGTAATAGATATAGCGGGCGTGCGCCCATGGTGCCGGAGCTAATCCATGTGGCTGACAGTCGCAATGTCCACCAGCCACCTGCCATCGCGGTACAGAGAGGCAGAATGGGGATCTGCCTATGTAAACAAGGTGGATCCCCGTTCTGACAGGGGAGTAGAGAGACATCGTCTGTTCCTAGTGATCATGAACAGTGATCTCTCTGTACTCCCAGTCAGTCCACTCCCCCTACAGTTAGAAAGCACCTCCTAGGACACACTTAACCCTTTGATCGCCCCTGGTGTTAACCCCTCCCCTGCCAGTGTCATTTATACAGTGATCAGTGCATTTTTGTAGCACCGATCACTGTATTGGTGTCACTGGTCCCCAAAAAGTGTCACTTAGGGTCAGATTTGTCTGTCGCAATGTCGCAGTCCCACTAAAAATCTCAGATCACTGCCATTACCAGTGAAAACTATTAAAAAAATAAAAAGTGCATAAATCTATCCCTGAGTTTGTAGACTTCTTCTTCTTCAATCTTATTTGGGTACAACGTCGCACAAACGCGCAATTGTCAGATAAAGTAACGCAGTGTCGTCTCACAAAAAATGGTCTGGTCAGGAAGGGGGTAAATCCTTCCGGGGCTGAAGAAGGTTAAAGAAAGGGAAACAAGACATTAATATCACTTTAATGGCTATTGATGTTTATGCTAGACTGATGATTTAACAGTGTCATATTTCATGAATTTATTACATATCTTTACTTTGCATAACCTGTTCATTAATAAACTATTTTAGTGACCAATAATATTCTGAATAGCAATCCCGATGGCCTTCTTCACACACTACCTATATCCACCCAACCCTGGTCCCATATTGCTATGGATTTTAATGAAGATCTACCCAAGTTCCAGTGGTATTTCAGACACCTGTTTGGTCATGAATTCATTAAGCAAAGGCCCATTTTATTCCTCTGTCCAAACTGTCCTCTGCTAAGAAACATTTTGAGGAGAGTTGAGCGGACACCTGGATGTTTGGGTTCGGTGGATTCGGCCGAACTTCGGGAAAAAGTCCAGGTTCGGTACCGAACTTTACCCCGAACCCCATTGAATTCAATGGGGACCCAAACTTTTCGGCACAAAAATGACTCTAAAGTGCTAGAGGGCTGCAAAAGGAAGTAAAATTATTTTAGAACAATAATCTGTCCCTTACAGCAACAGCAAGAACCTGACCCTATAGGAGTAGGCGATGATTTTAGAACAATAATCTGTCCCTTACAGCAACAGCAAGAACCTGACCCTATAGAACTAGAAGATGATTTTAGAACAATAATCTGTCCCTCTAAGCAGTAGACTCTACCTAGTCCAGTCAGATCGTTCTGTAATGCAGGATGAGATGTTATTAGATCTGCAATCTGTCCCTAAAAGCAGTAGTAGTAGTAATCTCTACCTAGTCCACAATCAAATCGTTATGTAAAGAAGGATGAGATGTTATTATATCAGCAATCTGTCCCTTACAGTGCCGGCAGCATCCTCTCCCTACACTACCCAGAGAGCATGTGACATACAGCACTAAGTGACACCAGCTTATAAAGAGGCTGGGTCGCATGATGCACTGGCCAATCACAGCCATGCCATTAGTAGGCATGGCTGTGATGGCTTCTAAGGGCAAACCAGTGAAACTCTTGTTGATTGGCTGCCCTGCAGCTATTTAACATGCGTGATCAAATACCCAAACCCAGAACCCAAACTTTTTTTTAAATGTCTGGGTTCAGGTCCGGGTCACGGACACCCAAAGTTCGGTACGGACCCGAACTTTACAGTTCGGGTTCGCTCAACTCTAGTTTTGAGCTATTTATCAGGCGCATAATAAGGCTTCAGGCTGGATTCACACCTGGGCGTAGTGTTTTTTAGGCAGAAAGACACGTGTTTTTTATTGTGATTTTGCAGTGCTTTTTACAACGATTTTGTCACAATTTTGTACAGGTCAAAAGGTCACCAATGTGAAAAGTAGAAAAATGCCCAAATCTAGATACAAAAATACCTCCAGAACTTTTTTGAGCTTCAGGCATTTGGCTTCAGGCATTTTGGAGTGGAGATGTGAACCATCTCCATAGAAAATACTTGATTTTTTCCCCTCAAGCGTTTTGTAGCTCCAGGCTTCAAGCTACAAAACACTCAGGTGTGAATGGGGCCTCATAGAGCAGCCATCAATATAATCTCGAACTGTGCCTCACACTTTTCAGAGGAAAATATTCAGCATGGAGGTCAGTTTCTTTAAAATCTGGCGAGTTGCCAGGTTTATTATCACAGGTTTGCAAGTTCAAAACACATAAAAAATAAAACAAAACCTCGACGTCCAGTGCTAAACTAAACAAACAAGTTCCTCTCTATACAGTGTGGGGCTGTCCCTGACACCCACAAAACATAAGCACAGTGCAAACCTTGATCTTTGAGTCCAAATTAACACACACAGCTCATTCAGCTTTCTCCCTCTGAGATCAAGGATAGAGCTCTCCTCTGCTCTCTTCCTGCTCATTAAATGCAGGTGAAGAGGGGTTTGAGTGGACCAGAAAGTCCGGGCCGGAAACCAGCTCTGCCACGGTGGCTGGCAAAACCCGGGTCGGACTCTCACTAGTCACCTCAAAGTGATTGCATGCGAGGCGACAAGTATCGCCCGTCCATTATGATGCCTCGCATAACATCACATCGACTTATGGATCTTTTCCTTTGACATTGCTGCAACTTGGAGCTAGGACAAGCTCCCTGTCCATGCCTGCACTCACAGCAATCTAGTTGGACTTTACCTCTCTACCTGAGCGGCACCTACATTTTGTCTTTTTGGGTCACTACAATTTTATGGACCACTGTTCACTACAACACTGAGCAGGCTATTCAATCTCAAAAGTGCCATTCCGATAAGAGGTATGACAGATATGGGATGATAGATCTGCGAATATTATCAGAGCTGGGATCCACTGAGTACTTCTTTCAAATTTTACAATTTTACTGACTGCTATGCAGATACATGAAAACATCAGTCATTGCATACCGATACAAAAGTTTTACAACTAATAGAAAACCTCTGTCCAAGTGTGTATGACAGTCAGAAAAGCCCATCATTGCTAAATAGATATTCTCATTGCAACCTTATTCTCAACTGACTGTCATAGGTAACTCTTGAATCAGCCATAGTACATTTCAAGATCGAAGCATGTATGAACACACAAAGGTCTTAGATGGCATGAATACCAATATGTATTCCTATTACACAATATACTTTATGTGTTTTTTGTTTAACAGACCCTGAGTATGACATGTGTCAGTGGTAAAATATTCCACTATGGACAACCAGTGGCATAATTAATGGCTATTGATGTTTATGCAAGTCTAATGATTTAATAGTGTCATATGTCATGAATACATTACATATTTTTCCTTTACCTAGCCTGTTAATTAATAAACTATTTTAGTGACCAATAATATTCTGAATAGCAGGTTTCATGGAAAGGTCACAATCAAGTCTGAATTTGTTTCCGGTAATAAACGTAATAAGGCATAATCAGTTTAATCTGCGAATAGCTGTTATGTGTTACATTATGAGCTAAACAAGAAAGAAAAAAAATTCAGCTTCTCCACAAACTTAGTTAAATGTCAAGGAATTTAAAGGCCTAGTTAGCAAGTATATTAGATGAGATATGTCAGTTTTCCAATTTACAACTCTGACTTGTCTCTTGTGATTCCTTATAGCCTCTAGCCATTCTCCTCTTACCTGAGGCATTCTCTGGCAAAAACCTGATGCTTCCAGTCATCCTGCATTCTTGTGTTGCTTCAAAAATAATTGGACAGGCATCTTTCCATAAACAATCATCATTAGCTATCTAGCATGTACAGAAAAAGAATGGCACACAAATAAGTTCCAATTGTTTTCCAAGTCTAACGCCACAACAGCGCTAGTTTGGTCTGCTTATTTAAATGTGATTGACAGGACATTAATGTAATTAGCTCTTACCCAGAATGCACTGCGAACCCGCTCCCTCGCTCTCTGGAAGTTTCGATTCACAAAGAGTGACAAAGACATTGACCATTGCGTACATTGCAGTTCCTTAGCCTTTGTGTTTCCTAGCTGAATGATTAAAGCTGTGATGTGAACTGTCACAAGGAGAATACAAACACTGTCAGGAGATGCAGGAATATATTGGTGTATTTTTAAGAAGCTTAAATACTGGAGCATTTTGATAGAGGTGGGATAATTATGTCAGTAAAGCAGCATGACTACCCCAGAGGTCAAACACAAGATGCTTTTCCAGAATATGAATACCCAAAAGTGTCTTATAAACATTCCATTCCAGAGGTTATTCAGTATTTTCCTTGTTAAGCAACTGTTCATAGCAGATTCAGTTAATTGCATGCTTTTAAGTTGCTACTGTGAATGTGAACAGAGCTATTCATACAAACATAACTGCTTGTATTCATCAATTAAATTTTAAGGAATCGATTCATAATGTATTTTTCTAAAAAGCAAAAAAGGTTAGCTAATGAAGACAGCACTTTATTTTATTGCATTGTTGAAGAGATCATTAATAATAATAATAATCATTATTATTATTATTTATTACTAGTAGCAGTAATAAGAATACATGTTTTTCTTGGAATCATTTTCTATCGACACTAATGAATGGAATTCTGGTGTAGCATTAAAGATAATATAACTGTTTTGTTTAGGGAAAGAATATGCAAAAAGCAGGTTATCATTTTCAGCTATACAGCTTTATACTTAAAATATGTAGCTGCAGGTGAACTCTAAAGAGTGCAGTGGGGAGGTGTGTCCAAGATGGCGGAGTGATCGGACGTCTTTTAGGAGCTCTGCCAGACCTTGCTGCTACATTTATCCTCAACTGAGTCATAGCGCCTCTCTGATCCCTTCTGAAGACCGTGGATGCCTGGCAAGCCGATGAAGTGAGGTAAGGGGGTAAGAAGCTTCACTTCTCCCGGAGATCCTGGTGGTTCCAGACCCCGCTCAGCCCAGCATGGCGACGCAAACAGACGCCTCGGCCTCCTGCCCAGGAATCCCAGAGTTGATGGCGATGATCGCCTCCTGCCAGGCCAACGTAGCCTCGTGTCAGACGGCGCTCACAAATAAAACAGAGGCCGTTCAGTTGGATGTGGGCCTTATACGCCAGGACCTGGACAAAGTGCGATCTTGCATGACGACGGCAGAGACGAGACTTGGCCATGCAAAGGACATGGTAGCAGAACAAGAGGGCGTTCTTTGTACTGTGCAGACCAAGATTAAGACCCTAGAGGACGTTGAAAATAGGTGTAGAAGAAAGAACATTCGGATTGTCGGGGGCCGAAGGGAAAAATCCTACAGCCTTTGTGGAAGAGTTTCTAAAATTCCTACCCGAGGCCCAGCTGCCACCCTCTTTCACCATGGAAAGAGCCCACTGGGTTCCACCAAGGCCAGGGCCCCAGGGAGCCCCACTGCGCACTTTCATCCTGCGCCTCCTGCATTTCCGGGACCGAGATGAGATCCTATGGGCGGCTATAGTGGCGGGTGAGTTGGCATACTGCAACAACGTCATTATGATGTTCCCTGATTACTCTGCTGAGACACAAAGGCTGCGCCATTCCTTTGATGCAGTCAAGGCAACCCTGCGGGCCAAAGGCGTCAAGTATAGCGTCCTGTTCCCGGGCAAACTGCGGGTGGTGGAAGGGGAAACTGTCCGCTTATTTATGGAACTACTACCACCACCACCTTGCTTCAGGCCTGGCAAGGCCTTTTGTCACCACTTTGTAGCGGTCTTTTGTTGGGACATGGTGTGCCACAAGACCCACTGCCTAGGGTTCTCCCTTGCACGACCTGGGAATATTCTCTTCAGTACATGCCTGGGCAGTGACGGTCCTTATTTGTTTTCCCTGTTGGAGTTTTCTGTTTCCCATGCAATCTTGGTCACCTTAACTACAACGGTTCTCTTAAGTACTGTACCCCTGGCCTAGGCTAGGAGATCTCTCTGACTCGGGTGCTACTGTTACTATGCTCCGGTTTCTCCTTGAGGGAGCATAACAAGTTTGCCTTCTGTTTGTTGTTTTTGCCCGCTCTAATGACATTGAGATTGAGTGGGTAGCTATGGGAGACAACCTGTGACATGTCACCCAGACTTATTGTTGCCTAAGGGCTAGTTGGTTGGGATCCAAGCAGTCCCCTACTATGTGGACTCTGCGGGGTGGGGGGGAACGGGTTGTCAGCCATTGCTGACCAAATAGAGACAAGCTGTTTTTTTTATGTTCCTTTTTTGAACAAACGAAGTGTCATTTACAAATGGTATCCAATTCTGTAGAGCATGGACATATAGATTTAACCACTTCAGCCCCGGAAGGATTTCCCACTTTAGGACCAGAGCACTTTTTGCGATTCGGCACTGCACCGCTTTAACTGACAATTGCGCGGTCGTACGACGTTGTACCCAAATTAAATTTGCGTCCTTTTTTTCCCACAAATAGAGCTTTCTTTTGGTGGTATTTGATCACCCCTGTGTTATTTTTGATCGGCGCTATAAACAAAAGAAGAGCGACCATTTTGCAAAAAAACACAAATTTCTTACTTTTTGCTAAAATACAAATCCAAAAAAAATATACAAAAACATTTTTTTCCATCGGTTTTGGCCAATTTATATTCTTCCTCATATTTTTGGTAAAAAAAAAATCTCAATCAGCGTTTATTGATTGGTTTGCGCAAAAGTTGCCACGTTTACGGATGATGAGAATTAATTTCTGGGGTTTTTATTTTTTTTTTATTTTTTACTATTAATGGCGGCGATCTGCGGTTTTTAGCGGTACTGCGATATTGCAGTATACATGTCGGACCATTTTGACACTTTTTTGGGACCATTGGCACTTATACAGTGATCAGTGCTATAAAAATGCACTGATTACTGTGTAAATGTCATTGGCAGTGAAGGGGTTAACCTGGAGGGGGCGCTCTAAGGGTTAACTGTGTTCCCTGGGTGTGTTATAACTGTGTGTGAGCTAGCCTGGCTGGGGGAAGGGGGTGATCACGGCTTCCATATAGCGGAAGCCTTTGATCACACCCCTTCCCCCTCTATGAGAAAAAAGATCCGTGTTTAAATACACGGACCTCAGCTCTCTCGATGTGGGGGGGCCATCGCGGGATACGCATCAAGTCCGCCCTACCCGCTCCCTGGTCCCCCCGAACACAGTGAGCGCGCGAGCGCGCCTCCGGCGGTGCGCGTGCTCACAGCACTAGTTATCGCAGCTGCCGTCATATGACAGCGGTTTGCGATAACGAGCCACTTTGTCTCAGTCAGAGTGCAGTCGGCGGTCGGCAAGTGGTTAAACAGCACATGGTTTCAAGTGATGTTGGGGGATTTGACGACCAAATATGTATGGGTAAACATGTCTGTAAAGGCCAAAATCCTACTATTATTTATTTTATGGTATAATGCCTAAAGTCACTGTTGTTTCCTGGAAAGTGTGGGGTCTTAATACAGGGGTTAAGAGGTCTCTAGTCTTCAATTACCTCAAGAAATATAATCCGCAGATATGTGTGCTGCAGGAGACACACCTCTTGGTATCTCGCACCCTGGGACTCAGACGTACATGGGTGGGAATGCACTACCATTCTACATATTCCACCTACGCCAGGGGAGTCAGTGTCCTTGTCCACCGCACCCTTCGGTTCCAGTTGCTGGACCTCAGGAGTGATCCCGAAGGGAGGTTTGTCATCCTGAATGTACTGATATCTGGCTTCCCGATGGTGTTGGTGGGTGTGTATGTGCCCCCCCGGCAGATATTTCTCTACTGGGGGAAATTATGCAGCTGACCCTTGCTTATGGAGTTGATAGTATCCTTCTGGTGGGTGACTTCAACATGACCCTCTCTCAGGACCTGGATAGATCCTCCCCTGCTTCCCGTTGGTTGCCTGGTCTGGTGCACTGGGCTGACACGTACCATTTGACTGAGGTGTGGAGACACTTCCACTCTGACTTCCGTGCTTTTACTTACCACTCGGCATCCTTTAAAATGTTCTCACTGATGGATATGATCTTTGCCTCCCAGGCCATGGCCCAGAAAGTGTCAGAGGTGTACTCATCCAGAGTAGATTATAGTACTTCAGACCTTAAAACTTACTTAGACGGGGTATCCTTTCCTACTCTTGAGGTGGAGACTAGTATTATCCAAGCTTTCTTGGGGTGAATGTCCTCCCATTGCTGATCCAGTTGAGGGCCAGATGTGCCTCATGGGCCTCCCTGCCATTGAACCTCCTAGGCCGCATCAACTTCCTGAAGATGATTTTCCTTCCCAAATTTTTGTATGTCTTGAACTGTCCAACCTGGATACCCAACTCCCTGTTTCAGGAAGTGAATAAGTGTGTGGGAACCTTCATCTGGGGGGGAGCTGTCCCTAGGATGGCAAAGTCGACTTTGACCCTCCCCACCAGGTGTGGGGGATTAGCACTGCCAGATCTTAGGGTGTACTTCTGGGCAGCCGTTCTTGTAATGGTAAGATAGTGCTACACTCTTGATAGGGCTAATGCTGCGCTATGTCTTGAGGCGGCAGTCCTGGGATCCCTGCGGAAGTTGGGGAATTTAGTCTATAGAGGGCCTACGGCCTGCCTATCCTCACTTACCAGATCCTACTAAGACCACTGTCAGGTGCGGGGCGGTGGCAAGGGCCAGGTTCAGTAAGCCGAATCGTTGGTCTTTGGTCACTCCCTTGTGGGGCAACCCGAGCCTGGCACACTTCCGCTCCATCCCTGACCCACAGATATGGGCAAAGTAATAGGGGATATAGTTGCAGTTGGCTCCCTTCTTTCCTTCCCTGCTCTTCAGACAAAATTGAATTTACCTGCTTGGATGCAGTTCCACTACTTCCAATTGCGGCACATGAGGATGCAATTTCTGGAACCCCTTTGCCTAGGTAGGGATCCAATTGAGGACTTATTGGCCCAGGAGACACTAGATAAGCCCCGTCTACCCTATATTTAGCGTTACTTAGTGTAGAGTCTCCGAAAATGGAGCGCCTTTGGGACCAGTGGAAGACAGACTTGCCTGACTTGGACAGGGAAGACCAGGAGGACTCTCTGGAGGATAGTATTACACCCCTAATCTCCTCTCGAGATAAGCTGATCCAAATTAAATTCTTGCATAGAGTGTACTACACACCCCAGAGACTGCATAGGATTTATCCTCTGAGGTCCCCAGACTGTACCCGATGTGGGGAGACAATTGGTACCTATGCACACATGTTCTGGGAATGCCCCAGAGTTCCACATTTTTGGAGAAAGTATTGGATACCATAAATAACCGACTTCAATTGACTTGCCCTTCCTCCCCAGAGTTATGCCTTTTAGATATACAAAATGATGAACAAAACCTAAATGTACTAGGTTACTGGTTACATACCTGTTGTACTATGCGAAAAAAGAAATCATCCTTAAATGGAATCCCCCCTCAGTAGTGTCTTGGGAAAAATCGATCAATCAAGCCCTTCCTATGTGTAAGATGACCTACATTAATAGAAATTGCCCACGGAAGTTTGAGTAAGGGTTAAGACCTCTTAAAGGGCTACTGCCCTGGAAGATGTGGCGGACATGCCTTGTCGAATGCTCTGCTCCCGTACTTTTTCAGACTATTATCTTGAAGGTGGTTATCTCTGAATATGTCTAGAGTTGAGCGAACCCGAACTGTAGCGGACTTTAGGGTGTCCGTGTCCTGAACCCAAAAATTTGAGAAAAAGGCCGGGTTCGGGGTTTGGGTATTTTTTTGCACCTGTTGAATAGCTGCAGGGCAGACAATCAACAAGCGTTTCACTCGTTTGCCCTTAGAAGCCATCACAGCCATGCCTACTAATGGCATGGCTGTGATTGGCCAGTGCATCATGTGACCCAGCCTCTATATAAGCTGGAGTCACATAGTGCTGCATGTCACATCTCATACTAGTGTAGGGAGAAGATGCTGCTGCTCCTGTCAGGGACAGATTAGCTTTAGAAAATCATCTCATACTAGTGTAGGGAGAGGATGCTGCTGTGAGGGACAGATTAGCTTTAGAAAATCTGTTAAAAACAATGATTTATTGGTGGGTGGGTGGGTGCTATAGGAGATTTTTGTTTGCTAAAGTACATTTTGTTTGCTAAGCAAAGTGCCTTATATAAAACCTAAGCAATTTTTCTGTTTGTTAGGTGGGCTTTTGCAGCCATTTTTGCAAGTGCAGTGCACTTGAAACTGCTTGTGTGTCAGGGACACTATTTTAATGGTGTTCTGTTAGTTCAGTTGGCAACATTTTGGCATATTTAAATACTGCTTTTACATTGCAGTTAGACAATTTTTTTTTTTTTGTGCAAAATATTACATTTGCGACCAGCGGGGCATTTCTTGCACAAAATTAAAAAGTGCATCTACATTGCTGGTTTAAAAAAAAAAATCTAAATACTACATTTGTGGCCAGCGGGGCATTTCTTGCACAAAAATAAAAAGTGCGTCTACATTGCTGGTTTAAAAAAAAAATATTCTAAATACTACATTTGCGGCCAGCGGTGCATTTCTTGCACAAAAATAAAAAGTGCGTCTACATTGCTGGTTTAAAAAAAAATATTCTAAATACTACATTTGCAGCCAGCTGTGAATTTCTTGCACATAAATAAAAAGTGCGTCAACATTGCTGGTTTAAAAAAAAAATATTCAAAATACTACATTTGCTGCCAGCGGTGCATTTCTTGCACAAAAATAAAAAGTGCGTCTACATTGCTGGTTTTAAAAAAAAATATTCTAAATACTACATTTGCGGCCAGCGGTGCATTTCTTGCACAAAAATAAAAAGTGCGCCTACATTGCTGGTTTAAAAAAAAATATTCTAAATGCTACATTTGCAGCCAGCGGTGCATTTCTTGCACAATAATGAAAAGTGCATCTACATTGCTGGTTTAAAAAAAATGCATATTCTAAATACTACATTTGCGGCCAGAGGTGCATTTCTTGCACAAAAATAAAAAGTGCGTCTACATTGCTGGTTTAAAAAAAAAATATTCTAAATACTACATTTGCGGCCAGCGGTGCATTTCTTGCACAAAAATAAAAAGTGCGTCTACATTGCTGGTTTTAAAAAAAAGAATAATAATTAGTACATTTGCACCTTGCTGTGCATTTCTTGCACAAAATTAAAAAGTGCGGTGACATTGCTGGTTTAAAAAAAGAGAATAATAAATAGTGCTATTTAGTACATTTGCACCTTGCTGTGCATTTCTTGCACAAAAGTAAAAATTGCGTAACATTGCTGATTTAAAAAAAAAAATAGTGCTACATAGTACATTTGCACCTTGCTGTGCATTTCTTGCACAAAATTAAAAAGTGCGTCTACATTGCCGCTTTAAAAAATAATATAAATTTGTGCTAAATAGTACATTTGCGTCCAGAATGAGGAGAGCTTCACATAAGGGACGCGGTCGTGGTGCTGCTGGTGCTGCTGGTGTTGGTGGTGTTGGTGAAGCTCCTGTTGCAAGGAGAGGATGTGGTCAAT
>BLSH010023060.1:1047314-1058816 GCA_018402905.1 Glandirana rugosa
AAGTAGTAGTAATTCTGATTGTGGTAATTTCAATATTTATGGGTAAGGATTACCCCAAAACCGGAAAACATCCGCGGAGGGGCAAGACGAAGGAGAGAAAGGAAAGAAAAGAGCGTCGGGACCAACCCCCCCATGGTGGTAAGGAGGGGGCAGGACCCAAGCTCACCACCTATTGGAGGGGGACCCGGTGAGACACGGACAACTTTTGGGGGAGAAAGGACCCTCCGTATTAGGACATCCCCCTTTTAGATAATACATTACCATAAACGAAAGGGAATACCAAAACCCGGGACGGGGATAACCTTAGAATCACATAGAGGAAATGGATATCAGTATTCAGCCCCACAAGGGAATCATTCCAATAGGGGCAGGGCCCAAAACCATAAGGGAAAGCAAATACCATTACATAATAGATTTTCCCCCTACAGGATTATGCCTCCCAGGAAAGAGGGGGTTTTCAACAGGCACAGAGTGGCCCAGGGGGAGGTTATCCACCACTCGAACCCAGGACGGGGGAGGAATGGTGGTACCCCCCCAACCAGGGCTGCGAGAAAAGAAAGGAAAGAGAGGAAGCAGAACGGGGAGGCGCCTACAAAAGGCCAAAACCCCATTAGGAATGGGTATTTATAACTTTAATGGTGTTAGTCTTAATGATGATGAACTGAGAGTTCTGGACAGGGGGTTAAAGTTTGCACCAGTCCAGAATTTAAACAAATTTCAGACTTACATCAATATACACAAATTAGTCCGTAACCTCAATATGAAGAAATATTTTTTATCCCATCCATGTTGAAATGTAACGGTTGATCAAGGGACACATTCCAACCTCAGATATCGATCCACGTTTAATCCTCTCAATAAGGATAATAAACACATTGAGGTATTTAGGAATAAGGTGTTCAGTGACTTAAAAGCACTTAGGTGAGAAAGGTGTCCGATCCTCAATATATAAGGAGAGGTATTTTGTTGTTAGAAAGTCAAAAAGATATCATTATTCGCCCTGCTGATAAGGGTGGGGGCCTAGTTGTACTCAGTAAAGCCTATTATTTATCTGAGATGGATCATTTATTGAGTGTTTGTGACATATATACGTTGTTGAACAAGGACCCAGTTTTGACATTTAAAGGAGATTTACATGCATTGGTAGAAAGGGGTAGAACCATGTGTGTTCTAACGAAGAAGAAGGCGTCATATTTAGACCCTCTTTTTTGCAGGACGCCCATTATATACATTCTACCGAAAATTCACAAGGACAGTACGAATCCCCCTGGCAGGCTTATAGTGAACGGGATTGACTCCGTGCCTGCCAGGTTGGGACAATATATAGACTTCTTCTTGCAACCAATGGTCGTTAAGACTGAGGCTTATTTAAAAGATACCAAGCATATTATTCAAGTACTGGAAGGTTTGAATTTCTCATCATCTACTATTCTAGTGACAGCGGATGCTAGTTCGCTGTACACGATAATTGGACATGATGATACTATAGTCTCTATCGAATGGGAAATGGAATCATCTGACTTGATGGTGGAGCATAAGGGGTTCCTTGTGGATAGTCTTGGGTTTTGCCTGTCAAGAAATTATTCTGGTACCGAGGCCAATACTACCTACAGACCCGGGGAGTTGCGATGGGGGCCGTTTTGCTCCCAATGTGGCCAATTTATTTATGGCCCACTGGGAGGATGATGTGGTCTTCAATGATCGCCCCCCCAGAACTGAAATGTTATAAAGGGATTATAGATGACCTTATTATGGTCTGGGATGGTGATAGATTTAGCCTTGATATGTTCATACAGAGAATGAATAATAACAGCAAGAACATAACCTTGACCTGGAATGTTAGCTCTTAACGGATAGTGTTTTTGGATCTGGAGATATCCGGGGATGGTGATAACTTCAGAATGACAAATCACTTCAAGCCCATGGACCGCAATGCCTATATCCCCCTGGGGAGTTGCCACCATAATTTGTGGTTGGGCAATATCCCCAGGGGGCAATTTATCAGACTTAGGCGAAATTGCATCCGCACGGAGGATTATGTCCACCAATCCAAAGTCCTTGCTGAACGTTTCCAACAAAAGGGTTATGATAGAAAATCTTTGGACCAGGAGATTGATAGGGTCAAAGAGATAGATAGGCAGCAATTAATGTGAAATGTGCAGAGAGATAGGCCAAAAGATGAAGCACAAGAAATTTGAAAAGATCTTTCAAAGGAACTGGCCAATCTTGAAAACGGACAGTTTTGCCTGATCGGCCACAGTTTATCTACAAAATTGTCAGACAGTGCAATACCCCCTGTGTCTTACAATTTAAAGTCCAGGGACGACGGCAGTCAGGTTTAGATACCCGAGTGTTTAACTTACCAATATTGTTTATCTACAAAAGGGCCTCCGCATTGCGAGAGCGAATTGCACCAGGAGTAATTGACCCCCCTGTGCAGTCAGATAGCAGGCTTTTTTCCTTCCTGGTGGGTTTTTATGCTTGTGGGTGGTGTGTAGCCTGCAGGCATTCTAGGAGCAATGTCAGGCAGCATAAGGAATTTGTGTCTTCAGTTACTGCCAAAGAGTATAAGATATTACAACTGATTACTGTACATGTGACACGGTTGGTGTTGTTTACATGCTTGAATGTAGTTGCGGATTGCAGTATACTGGTAGGACCTCTAGACCATTGCATGTCTGCCTCAGAGAGCATGTGAACAACATCAAGAAGGGACTTGTTACGCATAATGTTTCATGGAATTTTTAGATTGGTACACAACAGAGACCCGAGAGGGTTAAAATTTTGGGGTATTGAGAGGGTTACAAGACATTGGAGGGGGGGGGGCAATTTCATTAGTCAACTTAGTCGTAGTGAATCGTATTGGATATACGAAACTAAAGTTTTGGCGCTGGGGGGTTTGAACACCGATTTTGATGTGAATTGTTTTATATTGAATAGGTGATCCTGGAGTATATGTTTTGCCAAATTTGAGTAGTGCTGACCACAGTTAAAACAATTTGTTGTTTTTTATAAAATCTACCTAAGCTAAGGTAACCTAGTTTGGACAGAGGGCTGCGCTTCCAGTTTACGCTGGCTCCTAGAGTAGAAGACGCGGGTGCCCTACGTCACTTCCATATCCGCTGACGAAGTTCCAGTCCCTGGTACGCAACGCGTGCTGAAGGGGAGGAAGGGGAGGAAGTAGCGCGACGTCACCAGCGGCCAGCGCTGCTCGGATCTGTTGATGGATGATTCAACCGACTAACATATGGTTTTATGAATTCTGCCCGCTTACCTAGCACTGGGTCGCAGTTCTTATTTTGTAAGTGTAATTTTATCTTTATTAAATCTGGAGTGTTATATGCGGAGAGCATTATGTGTCCTTCTTTTATACTGCATGTATGATTCACTGTCCGGAGTGAGGATATCGTAGCCATCCAGCTGAGGAGTTAAGTGATCCATGTGGCAACCCTTTCCAGACTGATGTATACATCTGTTCCCCCTGAAAGGGGCTATGAGCTGGTTTGATCTTTTATCAAGGGTCCATTAGTGGAGGTGAGCGGCCATTCTTACCATTGGTGGTAGATTGCACTGAAGCACCTTATTTGAAGCACCTTATTTGCCTAACTCTCACTTTATGGACACTGGGGGTGTGCATATATATATATATATATATATATATATATATATGGATTGATATATTATTGGCGCTATATAAGTACCTGAAATAAATAAATAAATCTGTTGGATGTCATTCACCCTGGCAAAACATTGTGACACAGTGTGATTTTGGGTTTAATATGGCTTTCAGTAGTTTGTTAAAATGATTGTAAATATAAGCTTCACATTAAAATTGCATTTAGACTTTTATCTCTTGGGATAAATTAGTAGATCATTATTTACATCTTAACTTCTCTTAAAAATAGGCATTTGCCTACTTGCCCAAACAGACTATAGAGAGTAAAATAAATTAATTAATCTGTTACATAGCATTCATTTTTATATTGACTAATTTTTTTGAGTTATTAGGCTTTTTTATGAGCAAAATAGATCATTTGGAACCACTTCACATATTAAGTACAAATCTCGTAGAAAGTCGTTTTAATGGCATCTGTCCAAATCTGCCTTATTAATACTATTCCAAAAGGACCCAGAATAACATTACAGTGCACCTGTAAAACAGATGAATAAGTGTGCATAATGAAAAGTAGATGAATCCGTTTACAACATTCCAATTAGAAGTGTTTGAACATGATCCATATGGAATGTGTAGAAAATAACTTCATTAAAGTCATGTACAGCTAGGGAATAGAATAATCAATAAATATTTTAATGGTCAAGATTTTTTCTTACTAGCTACAGAACTGAGAGTATGTGAGCATCATAACAAAATAAACACATTGTGGCTAATTCAGTACGTTCGTTATCTAAACGGATTTTAATTTACTGAAGCCAAATTAGTTAAAGTGATTCTAAAGATTACATTTTTTTAAATAATAAATAGTCAGAGGATATGATTAACAGCAGAAAGAGCCAATGGCTCCTGTTATTGCCTCTCTATTCTATGAGGAGAGAGGGAGCAGAGAGAGCCACAGCTCTTGGACATAGCGCTGGAAGGAGATCAGGCTCAGGTAAATATAAGGGGGGGGGGGGGATCCTATAACAAACTGTTTTTTACCTTAATTTAGGGAATGCATTCACTAAAGCAGATCACATGCCATATTTAGGTGATCTGGCACATTTTTCCAAATATCGCACGTGATGCTGAAAATGTCAATTCACTATCCCTTTATGGAGTATTTACTTCAAAATCCAAAAACGCTGGGTAAATACCACATAGAAGTCAATTCACAAAAGGAAATAAATAAATAAATGCATGAGTTAAATAAGTAGTGGTTCAAGCATGCGATATTTAAGAAATGCAAAAATATAATAGCCAATTTGGAGTAGTCTCTACCTTTTTGGATCATTAGTCTCTCATTAGTATTGCATCATTAGTAATAGAAAGCTAAATATGGATTACAACACAGAAACTTTGGGGTTGATTTATTAAAGGCAAATAGATTGTGCATATTTATGTGCAGTTGATTCAGAGCTTAACAAATGAGATGAAGCTTCACTTTACAAAGAATACCCAATCACATGCAAAGAAAATAAAAAAAATGCATTTTTGCTTGCACATGACTGGATGATGGAAAGTCAGCAGAGCTCCCTTTCATTTATTAAAGGAGAAGTCCAGCCCAACACTAAAATCGCTACATCTATAGACATTTGCGATCTAACACTAACCTATCTAGCCCTGTAAAGAAGAAATCAGTATACATACCTTTTCTGAAGCCGATCCGACCCGATCCCACACTGAGCTGTCAGCTGCGACTTCGCTGTGTAGGCGGGTGCAGAGAACACAGCAGGCAACGGAAGCCCCATAGTAACTCTATGGGTGACGTCACTTCCCATTCATTTCACAGCCATTGTCGGCTGTGTTATCTGCAGAGCATCCGCCACTGGAGACCGGATTGGATCAGTTTCACAAAAGGTATATATACTGATTTCTTCTTTATAGGGCTAGACATATTGGTGTTGGATTGTGGATATCTATAGATGTAGGGATTTTAGTGTTAGGCTGGACTTCTTCTTTAAGCTCTGGAGCAACTGCACTTGCAAAGGGCACAGTCGAGTTGCCTTTAATAAATAAGCCCCATTACATGTAGTAAAATATATTTATTTTCTCCAGATTTTTCCCTGAGATTTTCAGAAACTTTTTTGGTTTATGTAATAGCATATACATTTTCTGCATAAACCTCCTAATCACTCCAAACATAATACAATATACATGCATACCACAATGGTCTAATGCCTTAGAACATATTGTATGTCATATGTAGTGGGAATACTTTACTTTTTCACAAAACATCTTTGGAGACATTTTTGGCAAACATTTTCACAAGACAGAAGTAAATTAGGAATAGACAAGTATTCTTACAAAAGTGCAGAACTTGAGCTGTTAGGAGAGGGGTGTCATCAATTTAAAGGATTGGCAGATATATAACAGAGTGACAACAGAGAATGATGACAAAACAGACCTGTCCAAAGATATAGCAATGACAAATATCACAGCAAAAATTATGTTAAAGTGTAACTAAGGATAAGACGTTCTTTTAATTTTGGATAGAGTAATGGAGAGTTAGAGCCCCTATTAGTTTATTTTAGCCATTTGTGTACCATTGGGGGGGATTTCCCCACTAATAGTGTTCGATATCCACCCAAAATGTGGGAATTTCTTTTCCTTTCACTTTCAGTGATAAGGAGAAAATAAAAATAGAGAGTGAATATCCCTAATGGAGGCACAGACAGCAATAAAAACTGACATTTGTTCTCCCCACTGTATCCATCCCACTGGATATGACATTGCATGAGATAAAATACTTAACAGTTTCATCAGATAAATTCTGCACATTTTCATGGAATAAAGAATGCCTTATTTTAGTTAGTATTTATTTACTTTTTTGTTGCTCTTTTGTCGGACCATTTTGGATCATCTTGTTACTCTTGGGTTCTCTAATACCACCCTGGCGATAAATTCCATCTGTCCTTTGTCATACAGCCAGGATTGTTTGGTATCTTGTTTACACCTATACCATGGACTGTATATATTGTCACTGTTCAAATGATACTCTTCATCTGTACAAATGGGTTGGCCACTGAGGTTTTCAGTTGAGCCTGCACCATGCATAATTTTATGTAATGAAATAAAGTGTATGTTTTACCCTATTTTGGCGTAGTTCTTCAGGGAAGGGGTTAACCAGCACCTTGAAAGTCCCAATTTCCCCTTTTTTTGCTTTTGCTATTGTTTCTATTGACCTTGGGAGTTCTGAAAAACTATAAATAAAATGTAGATCCCATCTATGCCTCACGGCAGCAAAGGGTAAGCTTTCCCTTTTAAGTATCGATGCATTTCCATATGCAATTCGCCTTAGACGTTCAGTGGATATACTTTTACTTATATATATTCATCTAAATATTCCTTGTGTTAAAGTGATCATAGTTTTAATGCTGTTTTTTTATATTATAGATAACTATTTTTTGACATTTAATTGCCCATGAAATAGAAAAGGCTAAAATATATCAAATTTTGAAACGCGTTGGCCTATAACTGTCTTCATCAAACCAATGTGTTGACTGATTTAATGGTTATCTGTCATGTGAACTGCATCTGTTCTTTTATTGTATTTTGTTATGTAACATAATTTAAACTTTTCTCAATAAGATATACTCTTTTACATATTATTGAAGTGATTGATGCCCTACAAAGTCCCATTCAGAGGGTTTTTCTAGTTTTGTATACCAAATTAGGGATGTGGGCCTCTTACTTGTTCCCTTAACGACAGACTCTCTAATTAGGTATATGGAAAGTCCCTAAAAATTGAGTTTTTTTTCTGTAATTGGCTCATTCATTTTCTTAGAAGTCTGCAAAATAAAATCTTAGGCATCCCATGCAATATTAGTTACATTTTTTGTGAGATGCTCCCTAAGACACTGCAGCTCTCTTCATTAGAACACTGAAATTTACTCAGGTGGTTTAAGTGAATGCTGATCCTCTCTTTTAGGAATCAGTCTGGAAAAGGACTTTACAGAGACTGGAATAAAGCCAAATTTAGGTATTCACATTTGCATAAACTTGCATTAAAAATGTAATGTTGAATAAATTAATATCAAAGCACTACAGTCTAACGTAAAGGCTATAGGGACAGATGTCAGCGCTCCAGGATGACTATGCAATACACCAAATATGTGATAAATCTGAACAACCCTCCAATCAGGAATAAACCTAATTAAGTTGTACCAATCTATCACAAACTGAACATCAGATATAAAAACACAGCAGCAGCCGCTATTAGTAAATAAAATGCACATGACTTTTGTATTAGCATTTGTTACGTGTGGATTTGGACAAAAATGTAATGGTATTGTCCCAAACCCCCCCCTCTTCTATACTTCATTGGCATTCTTTCTCTTCTTTACTTTGATGCACCTCAGTGCGACTTCATGTGCAACTTGGCTGACATCTGTGCGACTTCAAGTCGCACCTGAAATCACAAAAAGAACTTATTTTTCAAATCGGTGCAGCAAACCTGTAAAATTGCATGACAAGTCACACCGTTGTGAATGGGGACTAAGGCCATTCACACATTCACATTTCCATTTAACCCCTTGTTTTATAAGTATTAAAATGTTGGGAACATCCAGAACAATCCAGACAATCCAGATGCACTGGACAGAGATACTCAAACATAGGTGTCTGACTTATGAAAACTTATTGTCAATTTATTACAGCATACAACACATTAATATGTTAACGGTATATTCTGACAATGTATGCTTTTGGTTTCTCAGTCCTATGTAACTATGGTTAATTGACATGGCATATCACTGTTTCATGGTAATCTTTGTTGGCTTCTCTAAATAAAGAATTTACATTAAAAAAAATAATGTTTTAAACAATACATAACAATCTTTAATAGGTAAAAACTGGGCACATTGCATACCCAATGGGGAACAAAAGATATTGGACTTTTGGGGAACCCACTGTAAGGACGCCAGACTCTTATGATTCACACTATACAGCCAGACAGATGACTTAGCACTTCACTGCAGTTAAAAATATAGATTAGTCAAAGAATGGCCTCTCTTGTTTATAGGGCTTGCAACAAAACAGTGAGGTCCTCGTTCTGCTATCTCCTCCTGACAGTAAGCTCTCACTTTTAAACTCTAACCCTTTCGATCTGCTGTAGCAGACTGGATCATATATTATTAAAAATGGAGATCCCTGCGCTGATCCCTACCTATGAAAAACAGTCAGTGTCCAACCGTTGACAAAGAATGTCTGAATACAAGACACTAAATGATATACAAAAAGAAATAGGTGTGCTGTATACTTGAAAATGCATATATAAATATCAATGATCAATGAAAGATCAACATGATATATTATTGCAAACAAATAGTGTCCATGTAAAAGTCCAAGTGAAAACAATAAAAAATATATTAAAGTATTTGAAAAAGATCAAAGATTCTTGGTGTGAGAACAATATTCCCAGCCATGAAGGCAATCTGTGAAAAAACCTCAAATCAGTGACTAAGAAACACAGCCTAAAAAGTGGCCAAGTTTAAATATTTCAAATCAAAAAATCCATAATAAATATCACAAAGGTGTGTAAAAATAGTTCAAAAGTTTGAAATATGTGTCCCTTTACTGTGCAAACTTGTGTCTTAGCCAGATTGGTAAATCTCTTAGGACAGAAAACATACACACTTGTAAATCTCAAGGCTCTCAGCAATCTTGATCATCCCACTGATGGGGGGTTCTGATGATTTCAGGTGATACCAAATGGTGAATCCAGGAGCATGATTCCGTCGGTGATGCCCCAAGGCTTAGGAAGAACTGTATATATTTAAATGTAAAACTTAGAAAGAGCAATATTAAAAAGAGGAAAGACAGGTTACTAGTAGTGTTGAGTGAATCCGAACTGTAAAGTTCGGGTCCGTACCGAACTTTCGGGTGTCCGGGACCCGGACCCGAACACGGACATTTCAAAAACGTTCGGGTTCGGTCCGGGGTTCTGGTATTTTACTCCACGTGTTGAGAAGCTGCAGGGCAGCCAATCAACAAGCGTTTCACTGGTTTGCCCTTAGAAGCCATCACAGCCATGCCTACTAATGGCATGGCTGTGATTGGCCAGTGCATCATGTGACCCAGCCTCTTTATAAGCTGGAGTCACTTGATGCTGCAGTCACATGCTCTTGGGTTAGCTGTAGGGAGAGGTAGCTGACGGCGTCAGGGAGAGATTAGAGACATTTTAACAACATCTGATCCTGCATCCTGAGATAGATTACTTTACTACTGCTGTGCTGTTGCTCTGAGGACAGATAGCAGACATTTGAGATTTCACATACCGCTGCTTTGAGTTGCAGATCAAACTCTGCATAAAACAACGATCACTACGATCGTGCACAACGATCAGATTGTTGCAGTAATTTGAGATTTCAAATACCGCTGCTTTGAGTTGCAGATTGCAGATTAAACTCTGCATAAAACAACGATCGATACCATCGTGCTCAACGATCAGATTGTTGGAGGAATTTGAGATTTCAAATACTGCTGCTTAGAGTTGGAGATTGCAGAATAAACTCTGCCTAACGCAACGATCGTTATGATCGTACACAACGATCAGTTTGTTGGAGTAATTTGAGATTTCACATACTGCTGCTTTGAGTGACACATTGCAGATCAAACCCTGCCTAACACAACGATCGTTACGTTCGTACACAACGATCAGATTGTGGTATCGTACACAATGATCAGATTGTGGGAGTAATTTGAGATTTCACATACTGCTGTGATCTGACTTCACTAGGTAGAGGCGTCTGCTTAGAGGGACAGATTCTTGTTCAAAAACCATTGCCTACTCCTATAGGGCCAGGTTACAGCTGTTGCTGTAAGTGACACATTATTGTTGAAAAATCATCTCCTAGTTCTAAAGGGAGAGTTTCCAGCTGTTGCTTAGAGGGACAAATTCTTGTTCAAAAACCATTACCTACTCCTATAGGACCAGCTGTTGCTGTAAATGACACATTATTGTTGAAAAATCATCTCCTAGTTCTAAAGGGAGAGTTTCCAGCTGTTGGTGTGAGCAGTGCATTTCTTGCACCAAAATAAAAAGTCCAGCTACGTTGGTGTTTTAAAAAAGGTATTAATTGGTATTAATAAATACTTACATAGGGCTACATAATACATTTGCGGGCCCAATGAGGAGAGCAAATAAGGGACGTGGTCATGGTGCTGCTGCGGATGCTGGTGTTGGTGGTGTTGGTGAACCTCCTGTTGGAAGGAGAGGACGTGGTTGAGGTGTGCTAGCTACACGCACAAGGGAAACACCTTCCTCAGGTAGCCAACAGAACCTTCACCGGTATATGGTAGGCCAGAATGCCCCTCAACAATTGGTGAGGCCAGATCAAGTACAGGCGATAGTAGATTGGGTGGCTGACAATGCCTCCAGTTCCTTCACATTGTCTACCTCCCGGTCCCTTGATGAAAGCTCACAGTTGGCACCTGAACCCCATGGCCATCTGTCTTTCACCTCAGCCCCTTGTAAATTAGCCAAGCAGTCTGAGCCCCAAGTCCTGCAAGAGACTCTTATGCTTTTTGATGACTCTCCTGGTGTGCTTTCCGTGGGCCATCCACATAGCGCTGCCCCAGAAGTGGAAGACATTGAATGCACCGATGCCCAACCACTTCTGTTGCAGGATGAGGACATGGAAACACCAGCGCAGCACATTTCTGATGATGATGAAACACAGGTGCCAACTGCTGCAGCTTGCCTCAGTGTGCAGACTGACAAGGAGGGCAGTGGTGAAGGGTGGGTGGAAGATGATGTGGAGGATGATGAGGTCCTAGACCCCACATGGAATGAGGGTCATGCCAGTGACGTGTGGAGTTTGGAGGAAGAGGTGGTGGTCGCACAG
>BLSH010023060.1:1061406-1071938 GCA_018402905.1 Glandirana rugosa
TTGTATGAATGGGATATCTCCTCAAATAATGGACACCTTGCTCCCCCCAGCACATGGAGGAATCCACGGACACACCAAAGGTTAATAACCCGTCTTGGTGCGTCCGTGATTTCCAATCCTAATCTTTTGTGGAACGGTTATATGTTTTTCCAAAATATCCTATATCACACAGGTTTGTAAAAGCGGTATACGGTGTTATCCTTAGGGAGACGAGATCTTCAGTATCCATAACTCTTTACATGGGGGGTGACCTCCCCGTCGTTAAATTTTTGAAGGTAAAGAACAACAATAAATGTTTGTATATCCCTATAAAACCTTTTTGTATATTGGCAAGGTGTTTTCTAATCCTAACCTTTAGTGCCTGCGTGGTTCTGCCCAATAATTGGAAACCACACAGGCACCTAAGGAGGTACACGACCCCCCTCGTTCCACAGGTAATAAACTCCTCTATAGGGTAAGTATGTTTAGTACTCTGGGAAGTGAAGGAGGATGTTCTAATGGTTTTTGAGCCTCTACACACTTTGCAGCATCTGCAAGTGAAGAAACCTTTCAAGTTGGCAAACATTTTTGTTTTATCAACTATTTCAGTGGAACTAGGAGCAACACAACCTCTAAGGTTTCGAGTTCTTCTATAGATAATGTTGGGTCTATCTGGCAGAACTGGACCCAAAAATGGGTCTCCCTTCAAGACCCTCCAATGTTTTTGAAAGATCTTGTTGACTCATTTTTATTGTGATGAGAAAGTAGTAAAAAAAGACAATTCAAATTTATTAGAATTGATACTCTTATCTCTAGCTACCAGCAACTGATTTCTGTCTAACGTAGATATTCTTTGCATTTCTATTTCCAAAATTTCCCTATTGTAACCCTTCTCAATGAAACAATCCCTTAGAGTGGATGCTTGTACTAAATAATCCTCCCTGCTAGAGCAGTTACGTCTTGTACGTTGGAACTGACTTTTGGGCACAGCTTTTAACCAGGGTTATGGCAGCTCCCCACCGGTATAAAGCCATTTCTGTCAGTGGTTTTAAAATGTGTTTTGGAAGACAGTCTATTCCCCTGCTTGAAAATTGTCAGATTCAAAAAGTTGATAGTATAACTAAATTCATATGTAATTTTTATGCCCCACTCATTATTATTTAAATGTCGCATATACATATGTCGGCAGTTCTCATCACCCCTCCATATGAAAAAGGTATTGTCAATGTAGCAGCGCCAAAATTTTAACTGGGGATTCTCATTTGTGAAGATGACATTGTTCTCCCAAAAAGCCATGAAAAGATAGGCGAGTCTGGGGGCAAATTTTGCCCCCATCGCCACGCCGATCCTCTGCAGGAAAAATTCCCCTTCATAAAAAAAGTAATTGTGTTCCATGGCAAAGACCAAAATACATTTTTTGTGCGGAGTGGACAGGTTGGTATCTCCATCTAAAAAATATTCTGCAGCCAGGCACCCCATATGATGTGGGATTATTGTATATAGGGATGATACATCCACTGTCACCAGAATTGTATCATCCTCAATATTTTGATCTGAAATTTCCTTAATTATGTACGTAGTATCTTTTAGGAATGCTGGAGTTTTAATGACCAGGGGCTGTAAAAAAACATCCACATATTTGCCAATTCGTGAGGTGACAGAGTTGATCCCACTCACAATGGGTCTCCCCGATGGGTTAATCAAACTCTTGTGCACCTTTGGCAAATAGTAGGTGATGGGGACCCTGGGTGTTACTGGTACTAAACATTCTTTTTTCCTTTTTATGGATCATATATTCCCTACTCCCTACACAGTTTTAAATAATTCATGGGAAGCTTGGATATTTCACTGCCAAACATTAGCTCATTCTATAACCTCTGTGTCATGATCAGGGGTCAGGCTCAGAGGCCAGTGGCTATAGCAGTGGAAAGGCTTACATGGGAAACAGCAGGATAAATACACAAGCAGACTACCATGGTGGGTGACACAGGCTCACCCTTTTGATGGTGGAGATGGGTTTCGCTGTGTGCTAATACCAGGTGCGGGTCTCAGTATTGCCCCTTCAGAAGGTGAGCAAGCCAGGGTGCGGTAGCAGATGTTGGGATCAAGCAAAAGCATAGTCAAAGAACAAGTTAAAGGTCAGTACCAATGGTTGCAGGTTGGGATCAAGTAACAAATGGTAATGAAGATGCGGACGGCAACAGGAGCCTAAGGAGGAGATATTGGCTGGAGAAGATCACAAAATTCTGGCAAACAGGAAGTGTAAAGGCATGGCTTAAATAGGAATTTCACTTGAGGAGAAAGTTTAAGGTTTAAGGATCACCAGAAACAAGATGAAAAAGAAAACTCCAAAACCACAAAAAAAAGTAATGAACATATAAGAGTATAGAATTTTTTTTAAAAAAACTCAATAGTGCAAATAGAGAATGAGAGGTGATGACCCAAGGAAAGCCATTAATGTCTGCATAGTGAAAAAGTCCTAATATAAAATGTCCACTTATGCAATGGCTGCAGCTCAACAGGGTATTGTGCACTAGAACAACAGTCAAACAGAAGGTGCCATCATCTAAGTGTATCAATTTATAAAAGTAAAATGCAAACAAAGGGTTAAATGCACTCACAAGGGTTAGAAGAAACAGGCATATCATCAGTCCTATCATATATACTGTATGTATACAGTATCTCACAAAAGTGAGTACACCCCTCACATTTTTGTAAATATTTTATTATATCTTTTCACGTGACAACACTGAAGAAATTACACTATGCTATTCCATCAAAATAACTCAACACACAGCCATTAATGTCTAAACTGCTGGCAACAAAAGTGAGTACACCCCTAAGTGAAAATGTTCAAATTGGGTCCAAAGTATCAATATTTTGTGTGGCCACTGTTATTTTCCAGCACTTCCTTAACCCTCTTGGGCATGGAGTTCACCAGAGCTTCACAGGTTGACACTGGAGTCCTCTTCTACTCCTCCATGACGACATCACGGAGCTGATGGAAGTTAGAAACCTTGCGCTCCTCTACCTTCCATTTGAGGATGCCCCACAGATGCTCAGTAGGGTTTAGGTCTGGAGACATGCTTGGCCAGTCTATCACCTTTACCCTCAGCTTCTTTAGCTAGGCAGTGGTCATCTTGGAGGTGTGTTCAGGGTCGTTATCATGTTGGAATACTGCCCTGCGGCCCAGTCTCTAAAGGGAGTGGATCATGCTCTGCTTCAGTATGACACAGTACATGTTGGTATTCATGGTTCCCTCAATGAACTGTAGCTCCCCAGTGCCGGCAGCACTCATGCAGCCCCAGACCATGGCACTCCCACCACCATGCTTGACTGTAGGCAAGACACACTTGTCTTTGTACTCCTCACCTGGTTGCTGCCACAGACGCTTGACACCATCTGAACCAAATAAGTTTATCTGGTCTCATCAGACCACAGGACATGGTTTCAGTAATCCATGTCTTTAGTCTGCTTGTCTTTAGCTGTTTGCGGGCTTTCTTGTGCATCATCTTTAGACGAGGCTTCATTCTGGGATGAGAGCCATGCAGACCAATTTGATGCAGTGTGCGGCGTATGGTCTGAGCACTAACAGCCTGACCCCCCTCCTTCAACCTTTGCAGCAAAATGGAAGCACTCATATGTCTATTTCTCAAAGACAACCTCTGGATATGACGCTGAGCATATGCACTCAACTTCTTTGGTCGACAATGGTGAGGTCTCACATTTTTGTAAATATTTTATTCTATCTTTTCATGTGATAACACTGAAGAAATGACACTTTGCTACAATGTAAAGTAGTGGGTGTAAAGCTTGTATAACAGTGTAAATTTGCTGTCATTCAAAATAACTCAACACGCAGCCATTAATGTCTAAACCGCTGGCAACAAAATTGAGAACACCCCTAAGTGAAAATGTCAAATTGGGCCCAAAGTGTCAATATTTTGTGTGACCACCATTATTTTCCAGCACTGCCTTAACCCTCTTGAGCATGGAGTTTACCAGAGCTTCACAGGTTGCCACTGGAGTTCTTTTCCACTCCTCCATGACGGCATCACAGAGCTGGTGGATGTTAGAGACCTTGCGCTCCTCCACCTTCCATTTCAGGATGTCCCACATATGCTCAATAGGGTTTAAGTCTGGAGACATGCTTGGCCAGTCCATCACCTTTACCCTCAAATTCTTTAGCAAGGCAGTGGTCATCTTGGAGGTGTGTTTGGGTCATTATCATGTTGGTAGGGAGGGGATCATGCTCTGCTTCAGTATGTCACAGTACATGTTGGCATTCATGGTTCCCTCAAACCAGCTCCCCAGTGCTGGCAGAACTCATGCAGCCACAGACCATGACACTCCCACCACCATGCTTGACTGTAGGCAAGACGCCATCTGAACCAAATAAGTTTATCTTGGTCTCATCAGATCACAGGACATGGTTCCAGTAATCCATGTCCTTATTCTGCTTGTCTTCAGCAAACTGTTTTGCGGGTTTTCTTGTGCATCATCTTTAGATGAGGCTTCCTTCTGGGATGACAGCCATGCAGACCAATTTGATGCAGTGTGTGGCGTATGGTCTGAGCACTGACAGACTGACCTCCCAACCCCTCAACCACTGCAGCAATGCTGGCAGCACTCATACGTCTATTTCCCAAAGACAACCTCTGGATATGACGCTGAGCACGTGCACTCAACTTCTTTGGTCGACCATGGCAAGGTCTGTTCTGAGTAGACTGCTAAACCGCTGTATGGTCTTTGTCACTGTGCTGCAACTCAGTTTCAGGGTCTTGGCAATCTTCTTATAGCCTAGGCCATCTTTATGTAGAGAAACAATTCTTTTTTTGAGATCCTCAGAGAGTTCTTTGCCATGAGGTGCCATGTTGAACTTCCAGTGACCAGTATTAGAGAGTGAGAGCAATAACACCACATTTAACCCACCTGCTCCCCATTCACAGCTGAGACCTTGTAACACTAACTAGTCACATGATACCGGGGAGGGAAAATGGCTAATTGGGCCCAATTTGGACATTTTCACTTAGGGGTGTACTCACTTTTGTTACCAGCAGTTTAGACATTAATGGCTGTGTGTTGAGTTATTTTGAGGGGACAGCAAATGTACACTGTTATAAAAGCTGTACACTCACGACTTTACATTGTAGCAAAGTGTCTTTTCTTCAGTGTTGTCACATGAAAAGATATAATAAAATATTTACAAAAATGCGAGGGGTGTACTCACTTTTGTGAGATACTGTATATATACAGATATACAATATAGATATATATATACTGTAACTCACAAAAGTGAGTACACCCTTCACATTTTTGTAAATATTTTATTATATCTTTTCATCTGACAACACTGAAGAAAAGACACTTTGCTACAATGTAAAGTAGTGAGCGTACAGATTGTATAACAGTGTAAATTTGCTGTCCCCTCAAAATAATTCAACACACAGCCATTAATGTCTAATATTCGTGGATCAAACACTCCTAGTACAACACACTCATTTTCAACCCAAATCCATATTCTACCTTTTACACCATGGTATATACAGATTTGGCAAAAATGTGTTCTAAGAGACCAACAGGCCATTCCAATCTGACATCATCAGAAATCAGTGCCCTCCAATCCCTGAAAGTAAATCAGGAGATTGTGATCAAACCTGCTGACGAAGATGGAAGTATAGTAATACTCAACAAAGCAGGTTGCATGCACACAGGACGTTTTTGACTGTTTTTCAGCAGCTGTTTTCAGCTGTAGAAGTTTTTTTCTACAGTCAATAAACCCTCCATCATGTTATCCTATGTGTTCATGCACACACAGGCTGTTATCTACTGTTTTTAGCAGTGACGTTTTTGAGCTGTAAAAAAACCCCAAGAGCTGAGGGTTTTTTTGGACTGTTTTCAGCTGTAAAAACGTTCAAACACTTAAAAACGTCCAAAAACACCCATAAACGCTCAAAAACGCTTAAAAATGTAAATCCCCAACGTTTTTGGACGTTATAGACCAATTGAAAAAAAAAACGCTGGCCCTTTAAAAACGGGAAAAAAGAAAAAACTGTGGTAATATAACGCTGGTAAAAGCTGAAAACATCCCTGATAAGCTACTGACGTTTTTTGGCTGTTTTTTTTTAAGTCCTGTGTGCATGAAGCCTTAGAAGCCCAGAGATTACTATCCAGTTTCTCATACATATCTCAACTTACATGGGGACACTACCAACACCTTTGTGGTTGAATTAAAAACTCAAATTTTAGATGTTTAAAAAGAAAAACTGCAGTTTTTCAATGTCTGTATTTTTACCAGTAAAGTTCAAGAGAAAAAAGGATATAACTTTGAACCTGACATTTTGCACACCACTATACTATATGTATAACATCTTAAGTCAGTCTGTGTGTTTTTCAGCACTGATAAAACCTGACACCCTATATTTTTTATTGGCACTTACTAGTTTCGTTACATGTTTTTCATTAACTGCAAGCATTCACAAACATTTCTGCATATGTGTTATGCATAAATTGTAATATTGAATATAATTATTATTTCTAAAATGTATCTTAGAAAAAAACATGAATTGCCTGTATATTATTATACCATACCACGTGAATGACTGAAATGAACACAGAATAAAATATTTAGAAATTCTGAACAAAAAACTTTGTAGCTGTCTTTTATATTTTGGACAAGTATGCTGGCTATCATAATATGTTATACTGATGCTGTTTGCAAAACGTAATGCGCAAATGTTGAACAAAATATCCTGTCAAAGAGTTGCCTATAATTACTGTTCACACTGTATATATCCTTTTCTGAGGTAAGTCTAAGTTAACATTAGGCAAACTGTGTGTAATCTTAAAAAATACTTTAGGTTCTGCTTCTACTTTAGTCCCAGTCCCAATGATCAAGAGAAAGTGAATGTTTCATAGTGAGAAACTTTACGCCCTGAATGAAGCATTACCCATTCCACTAGACTACAAATCAAAGGGTATCTCTTAGGCTTCTTAAAAATTAATTTTAAAATCTGATCCTGATTGTAGTTATATGGTAATTTCAAGCCATCAATCATTCTTATACCTTAAGTCTCCAGGTTCAACAGTTTCCCTACAGAGCTCATTCATTTCTCCTCATTATAATTCTTGAGGAGGAAAAAAGCAGAACAGCATACTGCAACAGGCAATGAACCAGAGGTGTAAATTTGCTAGAACAAAAATCTATTGTAGTAAAATACAAAAATATTTGTTCTGCACCCTTTTGTATTTAAATGGCAGGAAAAAGAAAACGTTTGTTTTTAATATGAATTATTTCTATACTGTTTACTGAAGAATGCATTTCGGCATGCTGTGAATAAATCCTGTAGGAGAAAAACTCTAGGACAGCAGTGAGACTGACTGTAGTCTTTAGACAGTGGTGACATGTTTGATCTGACCACATTTTATAATATTATATACAGTGTAGTCATCCCATCAACCATTTGGAATGAATCTTTCATTTTTTCACTAATTTGACTACAGTAAATTATGCAATACTGAATACTGGAAATCATCACTGCACAAAGCATGCATGAATGGGTGTATCACATAATATCCTTGCCATATGCATTGGTCTTCACTTAAAAATGGGGAAAGTGACACTAGACTAGAGCAGAATGTAAATGTCCATCAATGCAGACACACAGCTCCAATGCAAACCACTCCCCTGCAAAAATGGATTCAGTTAACAATATTTAATGCATATTTAAGTTGCTATTCAACTATGGTAAAAGTTGAAGTCTATTGACTCTGACCAGTTACTGAAATAGTAAGTAATTCAGGGAACCTTACTCCTGTTCTCCTTTCATTGTATCCCTCAGACCTCAGACCTCATCAGACCTCATCCATGTATCCCTCAGACCTCATCAGACCTCATCCATTCTCTGTTATAGATCTCTCTGCCTTGGTTGTCATGACCCAGATTTTTGAACTTGAAGATAAACCTGGTATGGCATTTAGCTCTCTTGCCCAGGGCTCAATTAGATATGTGGCAGTTAAAGTCTGATTGGATGTTTAAAAGAACCCTTTCCTTTCTTTTCCTCTCCTTTAAGCCATAGTTCTCTTTAATTATTTTACTATTATTACTAATCCTTCTTTATGAGATCTGTTTCCATCAACATAATGACAGATTTACTTACATAATTCTTAGGTCACTACTTAGTTTTGCTGTCACAAACGACTTAATTTATTTTATACTTTAAATAGCATTGTTAGCGTACGTAGCATTGCTTTGCCCAATAAAAGTTCATTTAAATTCATGCAATGTATATAATATACCCGGAGGATCGTTTTCTGATACATGTATAACATATCTGACAACAGTTTGGGGTAAAGTAGTGTCTCTTGAAAATCTATAGAAAGATCACTTTCCCACCATATTTAGTTGCACTAGTGTGCGTGTTTGAACTGTCCATAGACATTTTGGTCATTAATTAAGAATAATAGCTATGGCCATTCCTTTTAATTGTATGCTTCCTGCACCTACCATGACTTTTCTTTGCTGAAATATTGATGTGATGTGTGTGCTTTGTGGGCTGTTCTATTCTCTGTTGTGAAAGGGGAACAATGATTGAATTATTAGGAGAGGTATATTTCACAGCTTGCAAGACCTTATTACTGGCAGGGTTGACATTATAGTTCCTGCCCCTCTATGCCAACTGTTCACCCTACTTTAATCCCAGTCAACTGGTATCACACTAAAAAATAAGAAAGTCATGGCCACATAGGGCAAGCCGAAGCTGGAGTGGTGATGTTGAAAGGGACAGAATGGAGTTCTGTAGTAACCTCTAGCAACTAATTAGTGAGTGTTAAGTATGTCCAGTAACCTCTAGCAACCAATCAGTGAGCAGTATTGATGTACAGTAATCTCTAGCAACCAACCAGCAAGCAGAAGTCATCTGCTGTAACCTCTAGTAAATAATCAGTGAGCCATAATGTGTGCTGTATCCTCTAGCAGCCAGTCAGTGAGCAATAATGATAAACTGTAACCTCTGGCAACCAATCACAATCACTGCCTGATCTGATTCAATAAACTGATTTTGAGTCTAGCTGCTATTTATTGTATGTCTCAGAGAAGATGGAGAGCAAAATTGCATGTTGGGGGGGGGGGGGCAAGAAAATGTTTGCCCAGGGTCCAATCAATATTAAATACGGCCCTGGCTGTAAGTGCACAGCACATTAATCCTACTACAGACGCGAACAGTACAGGGACAGTTGGGTCTCAACAGGCCTATAAACGTGAATATAAAAGTGCAGCGCTAAAATAAAAAAAGGCACAACAGAATTAGATAAGTTCACCTGACAGGATTATACAGGTCAGTTTACTCAGCCTAAACTCTGTACATGCCACAGTGACAAACTAAGAAGGTATAAATGGTGTAAAACCAAATCCAGTATATAAAGGTAAATGTTATACAGTTCCAGTGCTTGATTGTGATGATATAGGTATCAAACATATGATGAATAAAGTGACTAGTGTGTTCCTGTGGAACTGAGGAACTGACACACAGCTACCTACCCTACAACCTTGTAGACTCCTCCCCCTTGCTGCTGGAAGGAGAGGATCTTTAAGTTAATGGTGATTGGGTCACTTGGACTTAACAGGATTTTTTTTCTCTCTACACTAGGTAAGTATACAAATAAAAACAGGAATTTCAAGAGGGGTGGGGAGAGGGAGATTTTAAAATTTAAAAAAGTGCCTGAACTCCTCCTATTCACCTATGTTTTTTCCCACTTACCTGTAGTGTTCTTCAAAGCACATACTTATCTGCACAGTAAATTCAATGGTCCTCTTTACCTGGCTGCCTCTTCCTGGTGCAGGCAGCAAGCTCTGATGGCATGCCAATCACTGTACAGCAGCAGATGCAAGTAAAGTTTTTGTAACCCTTTTGCGATGAACTGTAGAAACAAATCCCAGGCACTACCACAAATATGTGACCACAGTAGTGTTATTATCTGTCGCTGTCACCAGCGTATGACAATGGCACTCTCAGCCTTACCCTGCATAGAGACTTTTCAGCTCATAGAATCACAATTTAAGTGCCAGCAGACTGGGAGTGATTAACACGGGGTTGGTTAACTTCACAATTAACCCTTTGCACACAAAAAAATAATGCCACCACATGTTCTTTGATGGGAATATGCACCATTTACAATATCTACTGTGCTGTAGCAATTCTGACCTTAGGAGATGTCTGTAATACAGTTGTGTTCAAAATTATTCAACCCCCAATGCTGTAAATGGTTTTAGGGAATTTAGTGTACATTTGTAATTGTATTCTGAATGAAATGGTACAAGGACTTCTTAACCACTTCAGCCCCGGAAGGATTTCCAGCTTTAGGACCGGAGCCCTTTTTGCGATTCGGCGCTGCGTCGCTTTAACTGAAAACTGCGCGGTCGTGCGACGTTGTACCCAAACGAAATTTGCGTCCTTTTTTCCCACAAACAGAGCTTTCTTTTGGTGGTATTTGATCACCGCTGCGTCATTTCTGATCGCCGCTATAAACAAAAGAAGAGCGACAATTTTGCAAAA
>BLSH010023060.1:1089399-1100831 GCA_018402905.1 Glandirana rugosa
ATGTGTAGAGGAAAAAAAAAAAGTATCTCACAACTTCAACGTAATTCGTCAAATTAGTTTCACGGGTTAAGGGTTCGGTGAAAAGAGTTTGGGGGGAGAGGGTACGTCCAGGTGTCTCCTTTTTACTAAACACACGAAAGGTTTCAGTCCGTACCCGATTACTTCAAAAAAAAGAAAAAATTAAGAATTTAGGCGTTAAATTCCACATGTCGTAGGTAACCATTAAGGTGTGTGTCCAGCCCACTGGCATTGATCTCAACTCGCTTGTGGACCTGCAAGCCCAAGACGACCAGGCAGGCTTGAAGCCCTGTTTCAGGCCCAGGCCCAGGCCTGCCTTGGGCTTGCTAGCGTGCCTGTTGCTGTCCGTGCGATCGTTCGGGTTCCGTCCGGACCCGGACCCGGACTTTGTCCCGAAGTTCGGACGGACCAGCAGAACCCGAACGTCCAGGTGTTCGCTCAACTCTAGTTACGGTCACCCGACCTGTGTGTGGAATTACCAATGGATGCTGTACACCTTAAATTGCGGATTTAAGAATTAAAAAAGAAAAAAAACTTCATTAGCCCATGCCTGACTTTGGAAAGCACACAAATCATTTTTCCTCTGTGGACCTGCATGGGAGAGGGGGGTTTGAGAAAAGTGGCTTGGGAATTGGGCACTTTGATTAAACTGCTTAATGCAACTTCAACACTCTATGAAAAAAAAAAAGGGGCAGACTCTATGTTCTTTTTTCGACCATCACTCTTCTATGTTTCTTCTAAGTGCACTATCCTCCCATAATGCCAACATTAGTAGATGGAGGACCTTTTAAACAACCCCCACTTTAAGGTAACCTAACATTTTCCTTGAATCCCCTGTTGTGAATCCAAACTGTTGAAGATTATTTGGTGGCATAGCGTATTTAAAGGTGGCGTGCCCGCTATGGGGGAGACTCTCTGGTGCCTCTGTCTTGGCTGACTCTGAATGCTGATAAAAAATAGATGGGGTGTGTGGGAAAAAAAGGCGCTGCCTCAGTGATGCTAGTAAATAAATATCAGATAATATATACAAATTGTGTAAACATATAAGTGATAACAAATAAAAATATTTTAAGTATAAACGAGTGATATACTCTGATGGTGGGTGATAAACTATAAAAAGTGCATGCAGTGCTAAAAAAACTTGGTGATCACATTTAAACATCCAATGGAACAACTGGTGTATACATAACCATGCAAGCAGAGATGACATAAGTGTACAAAGTCCAAACCAATATTTCAGCTAGTCCCCACTAGGGGTCAGTTCATAAGCCAGAAGTGCTGTGAAAAATGCTCCTTCAAGAAGAGCCCAGAAATGAGTAATGTCCAGATCTCAGTGCAAGAGTCCTTACAAGGACCCTGGGTGATATTGAACCGAGTGCAGTGCGGGAAGGGAAGGGGTGGAGCGAATCCGTGGTAAATCGTGCTCCCCTCCTCCTGTCTCCCCACTCTCCGGTAATCACAACCACGCTGCGGTACCACCGCCGTCCAACCTTGGATAATTTCCTCCGGGTCCTCCCAGAGTGGCTCACATGTGTGGGGAAGATATGCAGTGTTTTATGTGAGTTGGCAGCTTGAGGGAAATTACTGGACCACCTTAATCAGAATCAGAAAAGGTTTATTGCCATGATTTTTGCTCTCATGTGACCCAGAATCAGCTGACGGTGGGCTATAGCTCATTTTTAGACGATGAGGTGGAGCTGCTGGTCCTCTTTGGTCACCAATTTTTTTACTATCCCTCTATACATCCTTGCCATTACATTTACTATATTATTATCAGTGCATTTTAAGTTAACTTGTTACTCTGTCATTATGCTTTTGTTACAGGTGGTACTTAATATTATTCCTCCTGAAGAAGCAGAATTGTCCATGAAACATGTAGAGGAGCTTTTGTACATTGAGGATTTACCACACTTTCCACTCCCAGCATATTTCTGACAGTATTATATCATCAGGGTAACTTGTTTTTACATGGCTAACAAACTATGCTTTGAACATGAGCTTGTTGTTTTTATTCCTATATCTGGATACTTGACTTTTTATATTTTGTACCAATAAAACTTTACTTTGTACTATGATTTTGTAAATACTTGGGTACTGAGATAGTCCATTTCCTTCATCTGGGGTCCTAGTGAGGGTTGTCTCCAGTCTTTCCCAAACTGCCTATTGTAGTGAACCATGTGTGCTTGAATGGCTTATTTTTTCAATGTTACAACCTGATCTAACTTCTGTCATTTAGGTGCGAAAAATTTTTTAGGGTCTGATGAAACAAGGCATGACCCCCATCTGTGACATCCTATTCGTCTCCTGCTTCTTATGTTTGCCTTGCTTCTGTCAGATCACCAAGAGGGTGATTTTCACAGCCCCTGCAGGGGAATCCTGTATCTTTTCTTCCTCTTTGTCACTCTTGAGATCTAGCTCAACCTGATCCTCTACAGGTTCATTGTCAGGTAGTACAAGGGGTAGAAGGGCTAGATAGTTGAAAAATTGGTCAGAAACATTGGCTCAGAGGGAGTTAAAGCATCAGGAATAAGAATAGATTTTTAAACACTTTCTGTTCCCACAGTAACTGTCTCCTGCTCCCTTCTGCTTATATACTAAGTCTTCTCCTCTTCACTTCTCACAGCACAGAGAGTCAATCCTTTACAGCGATATACAGGCTACATACACAGTTCAGAGAAAACAGAAGCACCTTCTTCAGTCACTTCTTGAGTATTATTGCTTTGACTCTCCTGCTCACAGAAAAATTTGTATACATATGCCCCTAATTATTGGAGCTGACCATGAAATGCTATCACTCCTTCAGGGACAATGTGCAATTTTGTTGCCACAGCCAACCTATTACTGCCTGTTGATGTCAGTATGACACACAAGACAGACAGCAAGTAAACATAATTAGATTTAAATAATATATTTTTATATAACTTCCCCTATTCTTTCCCTAACTGTGTCTCCTATCATATATCTGTTTATCTATCTTTGGATACGTCATCTAGTGCATTAATTATTCTCAGCATTTACCAGAGGAGATCGATCTCTGGCCATTGGGACTCCAACACAGATCAGTGCCTTCCTCCAACTAATAAATAGTGGGGTCTCTTAGGGCTTTACCAGCAGTTGGTTGTCACAGCAGTGGTCGCAGTAGCCAATGAAAGCTATCCAACTTGTGATCCATTCCCACTATGACACAAACAGTATATACAGCTAATGAGTTATCCTCATGCTACTATAAACTAAAAAGGTGTCTTAAACAGTGGCCAGACTACCTCAAACAGTGTCACCTCAACCAACCTACCCTCAGCAGACAATTGTGCCCTGATTACAGTAATAATGTTGCAGAATTAGCAAAGCTCTGCGTCTGCTTACCTTATATTGGCACTGCCAAACACTGACAGTCTGTAGCAAGTCATTTAGGTCTGCAGAGGGTTTCTGGCACTGGGATATACCCTCTTGGCTGGCTCAATAAACTGTTGTAGAATAGACCTAGTGTTAATCTAAGTAAGAAATGTGTTGATGATTGTATGGCCAGTGGCACTTACAATATAATGTATCATATAGTCCTGCACTTGGCATTCCTGCAAAGATTAAATGCATGAATAATCTACATACAATACAAAACTTTCCCACTATACCCTGATTGGTCACCAACATTATAAACTAACTTCCAATTTGCTAAGGAGGGGAGGACTCCGAGGAATAGGGGGCTCCTCATGGGAAGGAGAAAACTGTGATGTGCAGGGAGGGGCTTCTAGTGTGAAGGGGAAAACATTATTGTGTAAGAGGGCTCCTGGTGTGAAGGGGAAGTCTCTGATGTATAGGGTGGCCTACTGATGTGAAGGGGAGATCACTGATGAATAAATGGGGTCTCAATGTTAATTGGAGGGCTTTGGTGTATTGAAGGGGCTGATGATGGGAAGGAGAAGAACATTTATGTATGGGGTTTTGATGTTATTAGGAGGACTTATATAGGGGTCCTGATTTTAGGAGACCTTGGATGTATGATGAGAGGCTTCTATGAATCAAATGGGATCTATGAATGGTGGATGAGCAGATGATTGAAAGGTCTGTAAGGGGGCATCGGAGGAGGAAAATTTAAAGGAATGCAGGAGCCAGCAGCACAAGGAATGCATAATATTTTAGTAAGCAATGTCATTTGTACTGATTTTTTTAAGTATTCCTAGATTTTAAAGGGAGGGGTCTGATGTATAGGAGGGCTTGTTGTGTGAAGGGGAGGACAATTATGTATAAGGGAGATCCTGGTGTGAAGTGGGGCACCATGATGTATAGGAGGCCTCCTGATTTGAAGGGGAAACTATGATATATAAGAGGGGGTTTTTGAAGGATAGGGAGCCCCTGATTTGAAGGGGAGGTATGTGATATATGGAGGGGGGCCTTTGAGGTTATGGCGAGGACTTTAATGTATAGAGGGGCTCCTGGTGTGAAGGGGGGCTTTGATGTATAATGAGGGGGATGATATGAAGATGAGGGCTCTGATGTATGAGGGGGCTTTTGATGAGAAGTACTTTGATGTACAGAAGTGCTCTGCATTTCAAGGAGAGGAATATATGTATGTGTGCTTCCTGGTGTAAATGGGAGGACTCGAATGTATAGGCAGTTCCTAATGTGAAGGGGAAGACTTTGATGTATAGGGGGCGCCAAATGTGAAGGAATAGGATGCTTTTGATCTTATAGGGAAAGACTCTAATGTATAGTGGGCTCCTTATATGAAGGGGAAGACTCTGATGTATAGGGAGGCTCTTAATGTGACAGAGAGGAATCTGATGTATGGGGGCTCTTGACATTAGGGGGAGCAGAGCTCCTGCTGACAAGGTCAGGATTGTCATGTATAAGGGTTTACTGATGTGAAATGGTGGACTTGGATTTATAGCTCCTGATTTGACTCTGATGATGTGATGGAAGCACAGATGTATTGGGAGGCCTCTGATGTGAAGGGGAGAACTTTGATGGATTTGGGGGGGGGGGGCTCCTGATGTGAAGGATATACAGTATCTCACAAAAGTGAGTACACCCCTCACATTTTTGTAAATATTTTATTTTTTTTTTTTTATGTGACAACACTGAAGAAATTACACCTTGCTACAATGTGAATTAGTGAGTGTACAGCTTGTATAACTGTAAATGTGCTGCCCTCTCAAAATAACTCAACACACAGCCATTAATGTCTAAACCGCTGGCAACAAAAGTGAGTACACCCCCTAAGTGAAAATGTCCAAATTGGGCCCAAAGTGTCAATATTTTGTGTGCCCACCATTATTTTCCAGCACTGCCTTAACCATCTTGGGAATGAAGTTCACCAGAGCTTCACAGGTTGCCACTGGAGCCCTCTTCCACTGCTCCATGACGACATCACTGAGCTGGTGGATGTTAGAGACCTTGCGCTTCTCCACCTTCCATTTGGGGATGCCCCACAGATGCTCAATAGGGTTTAGGTCTGGACACATGCTTGGCCAGTCCATCACCTTTACCCTCAGCTTCTTTAGCAAAGCATTGGTTATCTTGGAAGTGTGTGTTGGGGTCATTATGTTGGAATACTGCCCTGCGACCCAGTCTCCAAAGGGAGGGGATCATGATCTGCTTCAGTAGGTCATAGTACATGTTGGCATTCATGGTTCCCTCAATGAACTGTAGCTCCCCAGTGCCAGCAGCACTCATGCAGCCCCAGACCATGACACTCCCACCACCATGCTTGACTGTAGACAAGGCACACTTGTCTTTGTACTCCTCACCTGGTTGCTGCAACACACCATCTGAACCAAATAGGTTTATCTTGGTCTCATTAGACCACGGGACATGGTGCCAGTAATCCATGTCCTTAGTCTGCTTGTCTTCAGCAAACTGTTTTCGGGGTTTCTTGTGCATCATCTTTAGAAGAGGCTTCCTTCTGGGACGACAGCCATGCAGATCAATTTGATGCAGTGTGCGGCGTATGGCCTGAGCACTGACAAGCTTAACCCCCCTTCAACCTCTGGAGTAATGCTGGCAGCACTCATACATCTATTTCCCAAAGACAACCTCTGGATGTGATGCTAAGCACGTGCACCCAACTTCTTTGGTCGACCATGGCAAGGCCTGTTCTGAGTGGAACCTGTCCTGTTAAACCACTGTATGGTCTTGGCCATCATGCTACAGCTCAGTTTCAGGGTCTTGGCAATCTTCTTATAGCCTAGGCCATCTTTATATAGAGCTACATTTTTTTTTTCAGATCCTCAGAGAGTTCTTTGCCATGAGGTGCTGTGTTGAACTTCCAATGACCAGTATGAGAGAGTGTGAGCGATAACACCAAATGTCACACACCTGCTCCCCATTTATACCTGAACCCTTGTAACATTAACGAGTCACATGACACTGGGGAGGGAAAATGCCAGCGATTTAGACATTAATGGCTGTGTGTTGAGTTATTTTGATGGGACAGCAAATTTACACTGTTATACAAGCGGTACACTCACTACTTTACATTGTAGCAAAGTGTCATTTCTTCAGTGTTGTCACATGAAAAGATATAATAAAATATTTACACTTTTGTTAGATACTGTATATATATATATACTGTATATATATATATATATACACTCTGATATATAGATGTGTCAAGGTGTGAGGAATTTGATGTATAGGGGGGACTTCCGGTTTGAAGAAGAGGACTCTGGTGTATGGGGTAGCTCCTGATTTGAAAGGAAGGACTCTGATGTATAGCAAAGCCTATGACATGAAAAAGGGTGTTCTGATGTAAATGAGGACTCCTGATGTGAAAGAGGGGTAGTCTGATATATAGAGGGTGCTTTTGATGTAAAGGGAATGATTCTGATGTATAGAAGGGTCCCTAGTGTTAAAAAGAAGACTCTTAGATATAGTCAGACTACTAATTTGAAAAGGAGGACTCTTATTTATGGTGGGGATCCTGATTTGAAGAGGAGCACTCTGATGTCTAAGGGGGTTCTGAAGGACAAGACTCTGAATAGGTGGGCTACTGGTGTGAAGGAATAGACTCAGATGTATAGGGGGCTTCTGATGTGAAAGGGAGGTCTCTGATGTGAAGGGAGGACTTTCATTTAAAGGGGGCTCTGATGTGAAACATGGGACCCTGATGTTAAGAGGTGACTCTGATGCATAGTGGGGATACCGATTTGAAGGGGGGTCTCTGGTGTATATTGAGGGCATACATCTGTTTGCCTCCCCTTTTCTCTCCCTCTTTCCTTTCCTCTCTCTCTCACAGACACACACACTCTTTCCCTTTCACCCTCTTTTGCTCGCCCTCGTTCTTGTTCCTTCCTTCTGTCTCCTGCTTTCCTTCTTCTAGCTCACTCCCTCTTTTTCTTTTTTGCTTACTTTCTCTTTTTCATTCCCACCTACTTGCTTCTCTCATCCTATAATGAAGTTTGGGAGTGAGAGGGAAAAAAATTGCACCGGCATAAGTGGGGTGTGTGAATATGAGCATTGTGCGAAGCACTACCTTTCATTTTATAGGGGCTAAACAGAACTGTTTATCAGATGAAAAAGATGTAGTGACATTTGGCTGTCTGTTAAGGGTTCTTTTAAATGAGGGATAACCACCTGTAGATATTGTGATCTACATATGAAACCGAGATTTTAAGTTTGGTGGTGTCTGAAGAGACATTCCTTCTCTGCCACATCATTATTTTCGGCACCAAGAATGTAGTGTATGTGACTTCAAAAAACAGTACATGGGGTGCACCACCAAACACCGCTTAACTAGGATCAGTAACATTATCATGAGCAGCAGAATTTTGTGGCATACCATCCTTCCAGTATATCATGACATTTTCTACAGGAGTGTGGAGGAGACGTTTTATCCTTTTCAAAGCATAGAAAAAGTATTTTTCCTCTGAAAGAGGGTGGCACCCACAGGAAACAATTGGAGAGGGATGATTTCTAGATATTTAATTTGCAGCCCTGGTTCCCGAAAGGATTAAACTATAGATGTGATATAAGTCTATATCTAAAGTAAATATTAGTAAATCATCCAAAGTAAAACTGTGTTTACTCTTTTTAAATCATAATGACAACAGAAACTACCCAAATGACCCTGATCAAAAGTTTACATACCCCAGTTCTTAATACTGTGTATTGCCCCCTTTAACATCAATGACAGCTTGAAGTCTTTTGTGGTATTTGTGGATGAGGCTCTTTATCTTCTTAGATGGTAAAGCTGCTCATTCCTCTTGGCAAAAAGCCTCCAGTTCCTGGAAATTCTTGGGCTGTCTTCAGATCTCCCCAGAGTGGCTCAATGATATTGAGGTCAGGAGACTGAGATGGCCACTCCAGAAGCTTCACTTTATTCTGCTGTAGCCAATTACAGGTCGACTTGGCCTTGTGTTTTGGATCATTGTCATGTTGGAATGTCCAAGTACGTCCCATGCGCAGCTTCCTGGCTGATGAATGCAAATGTCCCTCCAGTATTTTTTGATAACATACTGCATTCATCTTGCCATCAATTTTAACCAGATTTCTTGTGCCTTTGTAGCTCACACATCCCCAAAACATCAGCGATCCACCTCTGTGTTTAACAGACCTTTTTGACTACTCTCTCCAAATGTAGCGTTTATGGTTGTGGCCATCACTCCAAATAACTTTGTGCCAGGAGGTTTGAGGCTTGTCTCTGTGCTGTTTGGTGCTTTGTAAGCGGGATACTTTGTGGCATTTGCGTAGTAATGGCTTTCTTCTGGCGACTCGACCATGCAGCCCATATTTCTTCAAGTGCCTCCTTATTGTGCATCTTGAAACAGCTACACCACAGAGAGTCCTGAAGTTTTTTGTGGGTTTTTCTTTGCATCCTGAACAATTTTCCTGGCAGCTGTGGCTGAAATTTTAGTTGGTCTACCTGACCGTGGTTTGGTTTCAACCCCTCATTTTCCACTTCTTGATTAGAGTTTGAACTGTGCTGATTGGCATTCTCAATTCCTTGTATATCTTTTTATATCCCTTTCCTGTTTTATACAGTTCAACTACCTTTTCCTGCAGATCTTTTGACAATTCTTTTGCTTTCCCCATGACTCACAATCCAGAAACCTCAGTGCAGCACTGGATGAAAGATGCAAGGGTCTGTCAGGAGTCCAGAAACTCATTGACCTTTTATACACACACACACTAATTACAGTCAGGTCCATAAATATTGGGACATTGACTCAATTCTAATCTTTTTGGCTTTATACACCACCGCAATGGATTTGAAATGAAACAAACAAGATGTGCTTTAACTGCAGACTTTCAGCTTTAATTTGAGGGTATTTACATCCAAATCAGGTAAACAGTGTAGGAATTACAAACAGTTTGTATATGTGCCTCCCACTTTTTAAGGGACCAAAAGTAATGGGACAGATTAACAATAATAAATAAAACTTTCACTTTTTAATATTTGGTTGCAAATCCTTTGCAGTCAATTACAGCCCGAAGTCTGGAAGGCATAAACATCACCAGATGCTGGGTTTCATCCCTGGTGATGCTCTGCCAGGCCTCTACTGCAACGGTCTTCAGTTCCTGCTTGTTCTTGGGGTATTTTCCCTTCAGTTTAGTCTTCAGCAAGTGAAATGCATGCTCAATCGGATTCAGGGCAGGTTATCGACTTGCATAACATTCCACTTCTTTCCCTTAAAAAACTCTTTGGTTGCTTTCGCAGTATGCTTCGAGTCATTGTCCATCTGCACTGTGAAGTGCCGTCCAATGAGTTTTGAAGCATTTGGCTGAATATGAGCAGATAATATTGCCCGAAACACTTCAGAATTCATCCTGCTGCTTTTGTCAGCAGTCACATCATCAATAAATACAAGAGAACCAGTTCCGTTGGCAGCCATACATGCCCACGCCATGACACTACCACCACCATGCTTCACTGGTGAGGTGGTATGCTTTGGATCATGAGTAGTTCTTTTCCTTCTCCATACTCTTCTCTTCCCATCACTTTGGTACAAGTTGATCTTGGTCTCATCTGTCCATAGGATGTTGTTCCAGAACTGTGAAGGCTTTTTTAGATGTTGTTTGGCAAACTCTAATCTGACCTTCCTGTTTTTGAGGCTCACCAATGGTTTACATCTTGTGGTGAACCCTCTGTATTCACTCTGGTGAAGTCTTCTCTTGATTGTTGACTTTGACACACATACACCTACCTCCTGGAGAGTGTTCTTGATCTGGCCAACTGTTGTGAAGGGTGTTTTCTTCACCAGGGAAAGAATTCTTCGGTCATCCACCACAGTTGTTTTCCGTGGTCTTCCCGGTCTTTTGGTGTTGCTGAGCTCACCGGTGCGTTCTTTCTTTTTAAGGATGTTCCAAACAGTTGACTTGGCCACACCTAATGTTTTTTGCTATCTCTCTGATGGGTTTGGTTTGTTTTTTTCAGCCTAATGATGGCTAGCTTCACTGATAGTGACAGCTGTTTGGATCTCATATTGAGAGTTGACAGCAACAGATTCCAAATGCAAATAGCACACTTGAAATGAACGCTGGACCTTTTATCTGCTCCTTGTAAATGGGATAATGAGGGAATAACACACACCTGGCCATGGAACAGCTGAGCAGCCAATTGTCCCATTACTTTTGGTCCCTAAAAAAGTGGGAGGCACATATACAAACTGTTGTAATTCCTACACCGTTCACCTGATTTGGATGTAAATACCCTCAAATTAAAGCTGAAAGTCTGCAGTTAAAGCACATCTTGTTCATTTCATTTCAAATCCATTGTGGTGGTGTGTAGAGCCAAAAATATTAGAATTGTGTTGATGTCTCAATATTTATGGACCTGACTGTACAACCAAAGAGATCACAGGGGAGGATGATTACCTTTAATAGCCAATCAAACCCCTTTGTGTCAACTTGTGTGCATGTTATCAGGCCAAAATCACCAGGGTATGTGATAGCTTCAGCCAAACACTAACCATGAGTGAAAGAAATGTTTTTGTGTTATAATTCATATTCTCCGAAAAATGGCCAAGAAAGCATAAATTCTGCCAGGGTATGTAAACTTATGAGCACAACAGTATATATAATGTATATATATATATATATATATATATATATATATATATATATCAAATTAAAATTAGGATGAATTACTTGACAAATATTTATACCTAATTAGAGGATATAAGTAATAAATAAACACAAGTCAACGATAGACTGAGGTAATGTACCTAATGCTGGAGCACTTAGTAAACATGTAGTCTTTTTATAAAGAGGCTAATATTATAATATAAATAAATTGCCACAGAAAATAGTGAAGTACTCTGTCAGCAGTACCACAAATGATGATCATAATAGCCACCAGAAATTCTGGCTGAGCTTCTGAACAGCTTTACATTACAATCTCACATAATATTATCTTGCTTACGTAAGCTGCTGGTTGTCAATACCAATGGCTAGCTGGAACTGTGACTCAAAGCTGAACT
>BLSH010023060.1:1100841-1123257 GCA_018402905.1 Glandirana rugosa
GTGAGTGACTGTCAAGTCGAAACTCAGTGTCAAGGTCGATCGGTAACCATAACTGTTGGTCGTCGAATGCATTCGTTCTATTATAATACACTCTAACATTACATTTCGACAAGTCTTCGAGTCGGTCTTAAAGACCACCGATAATACTAGTAGTAAACACCATGACGACTGTCTCATGAAGTGATAAAAGACACCGTTAAATAAATATAATATTATAATCGGAGAAATATTTTTCTGATGTACAAATGATTCACGAGGTCGTAATCCATGTAATGGAGTCAGATAGCAACTGAACACAAATAAATAATGAATATTGGGGTTCGTTGTCCGTGCGAGCGTTCGGGTTCCGTCCGGACCCGGACCCGGACTTTGTCCCGAAGTTCGGACGGACCAGCAGAACCCGAACGTCCAGGTGTTCGCTCAACAGGGTATGTAAACTTATGAGCACAACAGTATATATAATGTATATATATATATCAAATTAAAATTAGGATGAATTACTTGACAAATATTTATACCTAATTAGAGGATATAAGTAATAAATAAACACAAGTCAACGATAGACTGAGGTAATGTACCTAATGCTGGAGCACTTAGTAAACATGTAGTCTTTTTATAAAGAGGCTAATATTATAATATAAATAAATTGCCACAGAAAATAGTGAAGTACTCTGTCAGCAGTACCACAAATGATGATCATAATAGCCACCAGAAATTCTGGCTGAGCTTCTGAACAGCTTTACATTACAATCTCACATAATATTATCTTGCTTACGTAAGCTGCTGGTTGTCAATACCAATGGCTAGCTGGAACTGTGACTCAAAGCTGAACTGTCAGTGAGTGCTAGGAAATGACAAATGACAGACAGATCAATGGCGTTTTTATGGAGCTGCTACTACATATGTTGTCATGGAATTGGTTGGTTACTTTTAAGAGAAATCTATATATTTTTTGAGTTATTGACAATGCAAACACCTGCCAAATGCTTTTTTTTTTCGCAGCTCTGGTTTAACCTGCACATGCACCTTTAGTTGATTACCGTGCATAGTAATAATGCTATTACAACCAAACAATAATTGAAAAAGGCACTATCCATAGTATAACATTTTTCTGCAATTTTCATTATGTGTTATGGAATATTGAATAAATATAGTTCTATCTATTAGTAAATCATATATGATTAAGGATTTGGACTTTCAAATCCATTACCTGTATTAAAGGTCTTATATCTATAGTATTTATTATATTAATATGTGCTACATCCAAGGTTTTAAACAGTCTTAGGTATATACTTATATTCTACTTTTAATTTTTTCTTGTTTTTACGATGTTTGATAGAAAAGTAGAAACAAAGGTACTAAGTATTCAGAAAAAAACTCATTAAAAAATAGAACCTGTAAAGAGTAAAAAAAAAAAAATACTGTGCATTCTACTACAGAAAAGACCTATAAAAATGATGCCTGCATACACCATCATTGCTTTTATTGAGATAAAATCAATAAAACAACAGTTTGATGCAAATCTTTACTTTAGTCTGTATGCTTACTCCATTAGGCAGGGCAAAGACCAGTGTTCATGTGCAAAATGTGGTCATTAAACGTATTATTTCAATATTACCTTTTGCATGCATATAGCAAGATTTACAGGGAAGATTATTGTTCTGACAGCTTGAAGCTTAAAGATGTACTGGTATGACTAATTTAATTTTGAATATTGTTTTATTAAATGGATCAGTACACTTAAATGTGAAACTTTAGGAGGATTCTGATAATGAGTCGTCCCAATGATGTTTTCCTTGATCCCTCACACCTTGCAACATCAGAATTGTATTTGTGCCACCTAGTTTGTTTCCACTTACTAAGAAAGAAAAATAAATTAAAAATTAATCATGAAGAGTGTCCTTGAAACGATAGAAGAAGCAATTTGGTGGTTCAACTTTCCAGCATCTGCTAAAAACTGAAAAATTAGTTTTTGGTGGACTGAACCTTTAAATATGCTAACAACTGAACGTTTCTTTCAGGTTCAGTTCAGCTTATGAATTCTATGCAAGTAAACATATTTTATTTAATTTCTATATTTATTAGGTGTATAAAAAATAAAGCATGGAATACAAAGGCAGTATGGACTGGTGTTTGTGCTTTGTTGCAACTTTAATACCCTGTGGTCAGTTAGAAGTACAAAGGAAAGCTTGTAGATACTGCTCACCTGCTTAATAAAGCAGAGATCTCTGTGCAGAAAGTTTCAGAGCACGTAAGAACAGGAAAATTATTTTATAGTTGACTCGAGCAGGAATAGTTTCCTGGGTGCTGGAGAAAAATACTTGGACTCTAGTGGAGACGTGACTTAAATAAAAAAAATCTGTCAACATCATTCTTGTTTCCATATAGTTGTGTTAATAAAGGATTTATGAAATAAAACTTGCAAACTTCCCCCCATTTAAAAATAATTATCACCCCTAAATTCTACAGTGGCATCTCAATTCTACACCACTGATTAGTTTTTGTATTAGCAGTTTAAATTCATTGGTTTGCTATTTTGGATTTTAATCAAATATTAAAACATTTTTTAACATGCTAGTTGTATTTTGACAGTCACTTCTAATTTAAATTCCCCTAATTTAATATTAAACTTCGACTGTAGAATATATACATTTTTAATCCATAGTAAATTGACTCGCCACACACAGAATGCCAGTAAACTGTATAAACCATTAATGGCACAGTTTTCATTTTAAAATAAATGTGCATTTGGTTTTACTTTGTACATGTTATTAAGTTAGGGTATTTGTGTTGCAGGAGATAACTAGTGCTTAATTATTTAGAATTAGAGATGTGCAAATAAAATCCCAAATTGGGTGAACTGGTTTATTCGGTAAAACTCTTTTTATAGTGAATAAGGAATTTTTCAATTTGCTGAAATATATGTATGCAGATTAGCATCATCTGTAGAGAAGCAGTAACTATGAATGCAGGTGATTCGATTATAGGAACTCCATGGTTCCTAGTCAAATCTGTGTGCACATATTTAATCAACTCATCATTTGCATATTTTTTGTTTCTGTGAAAAGTAAGTGAATAGTTGGCCTGAATCCTATTTACACCAATAGCAAATTTAAAATAAATAGCATACACAGAGAATAGAGAAATATTTTATACTACTGTCAAAATGACATATCGAGGTTGATTTCCAAAAGAGTTGACAATCTTCACTCAATAAATTGTGTGAATATTAACTCTGATATCCAAAAGCAAATTTCTGATTACTTTCTGTTTCATTTGCACCTGGCCTAGTATACAAATTAAACAGGAATATGCTGTTCACGCAAATGGTTATTAAAATGTAATATTCACTCAGTTTATTGATTGGAGAGTCTCAACTCCTTTAGTATTTCACTAATTTTCTGTATAAGCAACATCTCAATGGTGTTGCACTTTTCACTAAAATTATTTTTAAATATAAATAGAGCTTAGTTTTGCTAATGTAAAGTAAAAGACATTTACACTTCTGATTTCAGCATTATATGTTTAAAAGTTAGTGCCAAAAACAAGGCTGATGCATTGTGGCAAGTATAATTTTTTTTAAAAAGATTGGAAGCAGGAGTTAAGGATTTTATATAAAAGATGCATCTTGCTGTGCTCTGTGACTAATAATACAAGACCAGAGATGAGTACAATGAAACACATTTTGTTAAATAACTGCCAGGGCATTACAAATGCCAATGTCACCTCGTGCAGGCACAGACAAATAATACTTTTAAACAGAATTGAAATTCCTAATGTTAAAGGTGCTGTATAAAGACAAACTATATGTCTCTGAATGTCAGCCTGTTTCCATAAGACATACAAACTAATATTCTTTACCATGCCGACATGACACTGCATTCACTCCTTACTTATGAAAGTGCATTATATACATTATATAAGGGCATCCAACATTAAATAGATAGGCTTGCAATTAATATATTTAATAAAATATGTTAATAAAATATAAAAAAATAACAATACAATATTTTATGAATATGTTGTAGCTCTAAGTAATGCTATTTAGCACAGTTGTGTTATCATTAATTTGTCAGAAGCTGGCCGCACAATACAACCTGATTACACAAGCTGTAGAATTGCAAACAGCTTCTTAGCAAAGAGCTGGGCCAAACCACCCATTCACTTTTTAATCAATAAGTTAGACTCTTGCACTGCATAGTTATAACAATCTAACAAATGACCACCCTAAGACTTCTCAATTTGCAATTTGCTTTTTCTTAAAGCGGACCTTCAGTTATTTTTTCAATTTTCCATCTATTAAATCTTCTGCCCTTGTTGTTTCAACTTTGGATAGTAAAACATTTTTTTGTCTGCCAGTAAATACCTTATACAGCCCACTTCCTGTTTCTTGTCTGGTTATTATGCTTATGACATCATGCTCAGCTCTCTCTCTCACTCTCCTGTAGTTTGCCAGGAAGGGAGGGGGGATGAGTGATAAGAGGGCCAATGAGAGCTGCAGGGCTGCAGAGTTGGAGGTGTGTCTCTGTGTGTCTGTGTAAATCCAGGAAGTGAACAAGCAGCTTCAGCTACCCACAGTTAAAATGGATGCGGTCAGACTTAGTGGAGGGAGATGTCTGCAGCATATTTGGCAAGTACAGAATCACAGTATATATAAAATAATATGCAAAGTGGTTGGAGGGAAGCTTCAGAATGGCAAAGATGTTTTTATTACAAATTATGTGAGCAGACTGCAGTTCCTCTTTAAAGCGTTATTAAACCCAGGACCCTGCATTCACTATATATGATCTCCCACAATACACAGAACATGGAAATGCAATTATTTTAGTAAATATAGACTGCTAAATACCTTTTCTCATCAGCATTATATGGCAGTCTTATGACTTCTGTCGGTGTCTGGCAAACACTGGTTAAAGCTTGTAGGAGGAGTTTTCATTCTACTCTGACAGATCTATGAGGCTGCATGACTCCTGACCCTCTGTCTGGACAGTGCTGATTGGCCCTGTGCTGATCACATGAACTCTCCCAAGAAAAAAAAACTCTGTAGCAATACACACCAAACTGAGCATGCGCAGAGTGACTCCAAGTCTCTGTTCTATCAGGAGATGGATTGGGGACTCTGGGAGTGGGGGGGGTGTCAGAGAAGACAGGATCAAACAGCCTTTTTACACAATATAGAGGATTAACCCCTTAGGTTCCACAGTGAGTATAACAAGCATGCTTTACTGCATATACACACTGATTTTACTGTTGTGGGTCTAGTAACACTTCAACCACCTCCCACCCAGCCACTGTATATATACGGCCGGGTGGGAGCTTCCCCGTTCTGACAGGACATGTATTTATGTCCTGCAGAACGGGAGCTCGCAGCGCGGCCACGCGCCGTGCTGCTGCTGGATCCTGTGATCATTATGATCACAGGATCCAGCTGAGCAGAGATCGGGATACGGGCGCAGCGACTGGCCCTCCCGATCATGTGACGGCTGTGTCCAATCACAGCCGTCAGATTGTAAACAGAGACGAACGTCTCTGTGACAGTTCTCCCCCCGCCAAGCTCAGTGAGAGTTCAGTGCGGGGGGGCAGGGGGGGAGCTGCAGCTCTGTGACAGCTTTCTGCATGATGAGGATTTCATGCAGAAAGCTGTCACAGATCGCCCCCCACACAGTGCACCAAGCACACTGATACCCCTGTCCCCATACATATAAGTGTCCCCATAAAACAGCCCCCAAAACATCTGTATGACCCCCATCACATCTGTCACCATACACAAAACATCTGTCACAGTTCCCAAAACATCTGTCTGTCCCCAAAACATCTGTCACCATACACAAAACATCTGTATGTCCCCGTCACATCTGTCACAGTCCCCGTCATGTCTGTCTGTCTGCCAACACCAAATAAACCCCAATTTGGGTTATTTTTACCAAAGAAATGTAGAAGTATCATTTTTGGTCAAAATTTATGAAGAGAAATTACTTTTTTGCAAAATTTTATAACAGAAACGCAGAAAAATGCATTTTTTTCAGTCTTTTTTTAATTTATAGCGCAAAAAATAAAAAACCCAGGGGTGATTAAATACCACCAAAAGAAAGCTCTATTTTTGTGAAAAAAATGATAAAAATGTCATATGGGTACAGTGTCGCATGACCGCGCAATTGTCATTCAAACTGCAACATCACTGAAAGCTGAAAATTGGTCCTGGAAGGAAGGGGGTTTAAGTGCCCAGTATTGAAGTGGTTAAGGGAAATATATGGTCACAGTTTACACTTTCATTTAACAACATCAGCATTTTAATAGCAATACAAACAATAGTTATATTTTACAATCTGATATAAGCTTACCTGAGAATATTCTTTTCATGTTGTGAGTTTTGCCTGTCTGCTGGTAATCACTTACCACAACTTCCTGGATTCCCATCATGCTTTGCAGCTTTTCCTCTGCTGTTTTCTTTTAATTTATAAGGGCTTCATATCCCATGGTGCCTTGCTGCCTGCAATCAGTGATTCCTGTACTGATCTTACCTTCTGAAACTCCTCCTCTCAGCACAGTAGTTCAGAAGGCAGGCTTTGTGAATTCCGTGACAGCGCCCATCAACAGCATATAGTGAATACCTGTCATAGAGCTTAAGGAAGTAAATGCGTGGGGATCTTCACAAAGAATGTTTACAAACTTCAAGATCATTCATTAACCATTTGACCACTGGGTACTTAAACCCCCTTCCTAACCAGACCAGTTTTTTATTTTTTACACTATAAATGAAAAAAGACTGAAATTTTGTAATAAAAATGCATTTTTCTTTATTTTTGTTATTAAATTTTGCAAATTAGTAATTTTACTTCATAAATTTTTGCCAACATCTATACTGCTGCATATCTTAATTAAAATAACCCAAGTCACTGTATATTATTTGGTCTTTGTAAGGTCATAGAGTCTACAAGCTATGGTGGCAATCATTGAAAATTGATCACACCTGATGTACTGACAGCCTATCTAATTTCTTGAGATACTAACAAGCCAGGAAAGTACAAATACCCCCCAGATGACCCCTTTTAGGAAAGTAGACATTCCAAGGAATTTAGTAAGTGGCATGGTTATTTTTTTAAGTTGTCATTTATTCCTAAATTCTTTGCAAAATTAAGATTTTTTTTCACAAAATGGTTATGTTAACAGGTTATTTCTCTCAAATGGCATGTGCATACCACAAATTACACACCAAAATACATTCTTCTACTTTTCCTGAGTATGGCAATACCACACGTGTGAGACATTTACACAGACTGGGAAAATGTGGGAAAAAAATGAAAACGCATTTTCTCTACACAAAGTTGTCTACTTTTAAGATATTTCCAACACACAGTACGTACATTGCAAAAATGACACCCCAAAATACATTCTGCTACTCCTTCTGAGTTTGGCTATACCAAATGTGTGAGACTTTTACACAGCCTGGTCACATACAGAGGCCCAACATTGAAATAGCACCTTCAGGCATTCTAGGAGCATAAATTACACATCTCATTTCTCAACCACCTATTACATTTTTGAAGGCCCTGGAGCACCAGGACAATGAAAATGCCCACAAAATGACCCCATTTTGGAAATGTAACACCCCAACGTATAATTTATGAGGCATAATGAGTCTTTTGAAGTGTTCATTTTTTTCCAGAAGTATTTGGAAACTGTGGGGAAAAAATGAAAACACATTTGTTTTTACACAAAGTTGTCAATTTATAAGATATTTCCAACACATAGCATGTACATAGCAAAAATGGCACAGCAAAATAAATTCTCCTCCTGAGTATGGTGATACCACAGGTGTGAGACTTTTACACAGCCTGGCCACATACAGAGGCCCAACATTGAAGTAGCAGCACTAAAATAAATTAAAAAATAAATGTTGCGTCATATATCTATGACATTAATTGTGTGCAAATTACCATACACAGGAAATGTGCTTCGGCGCATTGTATCATATGTCTATGAAACTACACATGAATAGTGTTATGCTGCTAAATATACACACATAAATTCATTATTAAGCAAACCATTAGTATCTAAAATGCAAAGGTGCATAAGTCCATGTGCAAAAATGTCCATATAAGAAAATGATGATATAATGATGAGGAGTGACCGATTGATAAATTTGTAAGGTGCTAGTAATTCACCAATGTGATCCAAAACAGTGCCTTTGTGATCATAACATCCACTTACAGCACCCAGAGTGCAAAATTCACCACCATATAGTATGGAGGCTTACCAGAATGTATGGACTTGGACAAGCTTATACCTGCCAAGTCAAACCAGGCTTGAGGTGTAAACAACAAAAATTTAGCGGACCCTCGTGGCACACGCCTGCTGAAGAGCGATCAGTATACCTGTAGAGGAGATCAACGTCATTCACCAAGGTGTATCCTCAATACCTCTCAGCAACAGTAAATGGATCCAAAAAAGGAGGAAGAAAAAGGGCTCCACATAGAGTAAATCTACTTAACTATAAAATTATTTTATTAAGAAAAAAGGGAACACTCACACGTTCGTATAAAATAAGCGCTTTATATAAAACCAAGTTCCATATGGCACAGTAGCAGCACGAGCCGACGCATTTCATCTTAAAAAGACATCATTCACGAACATGCTCTGAATGTTTTTTGCCATACTGGTGACTGTGGGCTGTGGTGCGGTGTGGATAGATGTGGATACACTGATGGGTACTGATGAGGGTGCACTGATGAGGTTGCACTGATGTGCACTAATGCACTGCGGTTGCACTGATTAACTGGCACTGATGAGGTGGCACTGACGGGGCGCTGATGAGGATCCAATGACAGGGTGGCACTGATGAGCACTCACTTATGGGCACTGATGTGCACTATTGGACACTGTAGTGGTACTGATAAGCACTGTAGTGGAACTGATGAGCACTGTTGTGGCACTGATGGGAACTGTAAAGCAGTGTAGTGGTGAAGATGAATACTGATGGCACTGTAGTGGCACTGATGAGCACTGCAGAGCACTTTAGTGGCACTGTAGAGCACTGTAGTGGTGCAGATAAGCACTGTAGTAGTGCAGATGAGCACTGATGGCACTGTAGTAGCACTGATGGGCACTGTAGCCACACTGATGGGCACTTTAGTGGCAATGAAGTCACTGTAGGGCACAGATGAGCACTCTAGTTGCACTAATGTAGCAGATGAGCACTGTAGTGGCACTGATGGGCACTTTAGTGGCAATGAAGGCACAGATGGCACAGATGATCACTGATGTAGCGCGCCACAGCAAAATGGGTGTGGCTTAAATGAAATAGTGGGCGTGACTTAACCACCTCGCGGCGCTAAAATGCTGGACGTCTATAGACGTCCTCCCATTTGGCTCGTGCTGGGCGCGCTCCCACAGGGAGCGTGCCCGCGGGTCGGGCGGCCCCGATGTCCACCGGAGACCCGCGATCTCCTTCCAGAGAGCCGGAACGGGGAACCGCCAATGTAAAATATTGTTCTTTTTTCAAAATTGTCGCTTCTTTTTTGTTTATAACGCAAAAAATAAAAAAGCAGAGGTGATCAAATACCACCAAAAGAAAGCTCTATTTGTGGGAAAAAAAGGACGCCAATTTTGTTTGGGTACAACATCGCACGACCGCGCAATTGTCATTCAAAGAGTGACAGCGCTGAAAACTGAAAATTGGTCCGGGCAGGAGGGGGGTTTAAGTGCCCAGTAAGGAAGTGGTTAAAGGGGGCGTGACTCAAAGTGGTTGTGGTTTGAGTCTGAAATGAATGAGGGATGGAGGAAGAAAGAAATAAAGAAATAGGGAGGGAAGGAGAGAGAAGGAAGGAAAGAAATAAATAGGGATGGAGGGACAGCAGGCCCAGGTCCTACACCACAATAGCAATATGTGTATTCCAGAAAGTTTAACAACCAGGAGATAAAGATACTCCAAACACCTGGTGATAGCACTTAAATCCTCTCAGCACCATGGTTGGTATGGTGTCAGGATGATTGAAACACATTATTTGTATTATTACATTGTATTATAAAATGAAGTAGTTCAACTCACCATAACGCAGAATCAATGGGAGCCCTGATCATTTTACCTACCACGTCGCTTGCCACCAGATGCCATCAGGTGTCCCCAGTGGACTGCCTCCTTACATCAGGTGTTCCCAGATCAGTGGAGTGCCTCCATACATCAGGTGTCCCCAGGCAAGCGGAGTGCTTTCATACAACAGGTGTCCCCAAGCCAGCGGATTGCCTCCATATATCAGGTGTCCCCAGGCCAGCAGAGTGCCTCCATACATCAGGTTTCCCCATGCCAGCGGAGTGCCTCCATACATCAGGTGTCCACAGGCCAGTGGAGTGCCTCCATATATCAGGTGTCCCCAAGCCAGTGGAGTGCCTCCATATATCAGGTGTCCCCAGGCCAGCAGAGTGCCTCCATACATCAGGTTTCCCCATGCCAGTGGAGTGCCTCCATATATCAGGTGTACCCAAGCCAGCGGAGTGCCTCCATATATCAGGTGTCCCCAGGCCAGCGGAGTGCCTCCATATATCAGTTGTCCCCATGCCAGCGGAGTGCCTCCCTACATCAGGTGTCAGCAGGCCAGTGGAGTGCCTCCATATATCAGGTGTCCCCAAGCCAGCGGAGTGCCTCCATATATCAGGCGTCCCCAGGCCAGCGGAGTGCCTCCATATATCAGGTGTCCCCAGGCAAGCAGAGTGCCTCCATATATCAGGTGTCCCCAGGCTAGCGGAGTGCCTCCATATATCAGGTGTCCCCAGGCCAGCACACACACACACGTTTCCTCTCTGCACACATTCCCCCAAGCTCTCCACTGTGTACAATGCTCTCACACACACGCTTTCCCTCTCGGTACATATTCCCTCTCCCCCACACACTTTCACGGTGCGCTGCTCTCTGGATGACTTAGTCTGAGTCTCTGGAAAGCACTGCGGAATTCACAGACATGACTACCTCACCTCTTCCGCTCTCTCGTATGTGCTGCTTTTTTTTTTCTTCTGTACAGAAGAAAACTTCCTCTTCGGGCTTCAGTGTACTGTATGAGAGGCTGAAGAGGAGAGAGTTGCCAAGGTTCCGGCTGAAAAATAGCCCTCGCTGCATAGATTAAGGCCACTCCCCTCTCCTCTGAACACAAGAGGAAAGAGATATGGAGCCGGGGCGGCCATGTTTTTGAAGCCGCGACCGGCGACGGTGCCTTAACAATGCCCGATCACAGGGAACATTTCGAAATCACAGGATTTCAATCGGGACAGCCTGAGATCGGGATGAGGGTCCAGAAATTGGGATTGTCACACGAAAATAGGAACTGTTGGCAGGTATGTGCTTGCAACAAGCTCGTAATCAGAATCGGACACAGACTCAGAGAGCTCCCTGCTGCTCTCGTTGCTCAGGCTCAGAATCTGGTATGCCTCCTTAGTGGAAAATTATATTTTTGCCATACTGGTGACTGTGGGCTGTGGTGCGTTGTGGATAGATGTGGATACACTGATATGTACTGATGAGGGTGCACTGATGATTTTTCACTGATGTGCACTAATGCACTGGGACTGCACTGATTAGCTGACACTGTTGAGGTGGCACTGACGGGAGCTGATGAGGATCCAATGATAGGGTGGCATTGCTGAGCACTCACTTATGGGCACTGATGTGCACTATTGGACACTGTAGTGGCACTGATAAGCACTGTAGTGGGACTGATGAGCACTGTTGTGGCACTGATGGGCACTGTAAAGCACTGTAGTGGTGCAGATGAACACTGATGGCACTGTAGTGGCACTGATGAGCACTGATGGGCACTGTAGTGGCACCGATGGCACTGTAGGGCACTGATGTAGCACTGCAGGGGCACTGATGAGCACTGTAGTGGCACTGTAGAGCACTTTAGTGGCATTGTAGAGAACTGTAGCGGTGCAGATGAGCACTGTAGTGGTGCAGGCGAGCATTGATGGCACTGTAGTAGCACTGATGGGCCCTTTAGTGGCAATGAAGGCACTGTAGGGCACAGATGAGCACTCTAGTAGCACTAATGTAGCACTGTAGTGGCACCGATGGGCACTTTAGTGGCAATGAAGGCACAGGCGGCACAGTTGATCACTGATGTGGCACTGGTGTGGCACAGGTGTGGCACTGATGGACACTGTAGTGGCACTGATGGGTGCTGTAGTGACACTGATGGCCCAGATGAGCACTGTAGTGGAACTGATGGGCACTGATGAGCACAGGTGGCACTGGGCACAGGTGGCAATGTAGTGGCACTGATAGGCACTCTGGTGGCACTGATGTGCCAATGATGGCACAGGTGAGCACTGTAGTTGCACTAATGTAGCACTGATGAGCACTGTAGTGGCACAGATGATCACTGACGTCGCACTGATGGGCACTGGTGTGGCACTGATGGGTACTGTAGTGGAACTGATGGGCACATGTGGCACTCTGGTGGCACTGATGTGGCACTGGTGAGGCACTGATGTGGCACAGCTGTGGCATTGTTAGGCACAGGTGGTACTGATGAGCACACGTGGCACTGTAGTGGCACTGGTGGCACAGATGTGGTACTGATGGCACAGATGAGCACTGTAGTGGCACTGATGGAGCTGTAGGACACTGATGTGGCACTTTAGTGGCACTGATGGCACTGTATGGCACTGTAGATGGCACAGATGTGCCACAGAGGTGGCACTGGAGGCACAGATGTGCCACTGATGATACAGTAGAGCACGGCTGGGCACTGATGGGCACAGTAAAATCACACAATAACTCACAGTTTACACTGCTGGGCACTCAATCTCTCTCTCCACACAAGCTGGATCGGTGTGAGGAGAGGAGAGAGCTGATACTCTGGATGACCCCAATGTGTTTACATTGTGATCACTCCGTCTTTGGACGGAGTGATCACGTGGTGAAGGGCCGCTACCATTGGCCCTTTACCGCGATCCGTGACCCGCCTGGTCCCGTGAACCCGGCAAGCACAGAAACTCCTGTGTGCGTGCCCCAGGGGGCATGCAGAAGCATGATTCTGGGAGGACTTAATAGTACGCCTTCCCAGAATAATGAGGCCACCTTGCGGCCGTTTTAAAAGGTGTTTAAATCACTGCACACGACACAAAGATGTGTGTCATAAGGATAATGACAGCCTCAGCAAACTCATTCCAAGCCATGCCCCCAATGTATTTGCCCCACCCCCTGGATTAATCAGAGGTAGGAATTCCTAGTGTGATGATGGATAATAATGATACTTCACAACATATATGAAAAATCGGAAGGTGGTTACCAGTTCAGAGATACACATTATTTATCACACAGGGTGAATATTCTATTTTCTCTCACTTTTTCTTTTAGACACCACTAGGTGTTGCTCGTTTAATTAACCAGTTGCCGACCAGCTGCCATCATTACACAGTGGCAAGTCGGCTCTCCTGCATCGGAGTCTGTGCATGTGGGTTGCGGGCGCGCACCCGCAGGTCCAGCAGACTCGATGTCCGCCGCCGACCCGCGTTCACTCTGTACATAGGCAGAATGGGGATCTGCCATTGTAAACAAGACGGATTCCCGATCTGACAGGGGACATGTCTGAGATCTGCTGTTCCTAGTGATCAGGAACAGCGATCTCTGTCATGTCCCTGGCAGCCCATCCCCCTACAGTTAGAGCACACCCAATTAACCCCTTGATCACCCCCTAGTGTTAACCCCTTCCCATCCAGTGTCATTTTATACATTGATCAATGCATTTTTATAGCACCGATCAATGTAATAATGTCACTGGTCCCCAAAAAGTGCCATTTGGGGTTAGATTTGTCCGCCGCAATGTCGCAGTCCAGCTAAAAATCGCAGATTGCCACCATTAACAGTAAAAAAAAATAAAAATAAATAAAAGTCCATAAGTCTAGTAGACCTGATAACTTTTGTGAAAACCAATCAATATATGCCTGTTGTAATTTTTTTTTTACCAAAGATATGTAGAAAAAAACATATTGGCCTAAACTAATGAATACATTTGTTTTTTTTACATTTTTTTGGGATTATAGCAGAATTGTAATATAGCAAAAATTGTCAGTCTTTCTTTGTTTATAACGCAAACAATAAAAAATGATCAAATACAACCAAAAGAAAGCTCTATTTGTGGGAAAAAGGACGTCAATCTTGTTTGGGTACAGCGTCGCATGACCGCACAATTGTCAGTTAAAATAACGCAAAAAATAGCAAAGGGGGCATATCCTTCCGGGGCTGAAGAGGTTAATCACTCTAGCAGCTCATGATGGGCTACATCTCTGCTGCCATTGGAAACCCCAACCTCCATGATGAAGCTCTGGGGGTGGAGTGAAATGTGTTGGGAACATGGCTTGAACGGAGTTAACTGAGGCTGCCATTTCTTCTTTGTATGGTGTGCAGCAATAGAACACCTTTAATGCTTTTACACTTGGTATGGAGTCAGGACGGACTCCCATTTAGCCTGCACCCACAACGGGATCTATTGAACAGAGCTGGCAAAGAGACCCAAAGTTATTTTCCAGGTTCAAGATCATTCAGATAATTAGGAGCAGGCTAGAAATAATTGAAATACAATGTGGAAATTAGTTTATGATTTTACATTTTGACCATAGATACACTGGAATTGAACACCAATTACAGATATCTTGTGATAATACATGGATGAATTAGTACTAAACTTAGGAAAGCAATAAAGTTGTACAGCAACATGCAAAACAATTTTGCTGTAATTCTTTAACGATCAATATACAAGTGAAAGCAACAGTGGTACCACTAGTATACCTTAATGCTTTGTATTGCATCCTTTATGTGAAATTCCTGGTGTTCCCCCTAGTCTCTCTGATTTCCTATCAAAAACTGACCACACTAAGCAGGAGAACACACGGTGGTCAGTTCTCTAGCTATGCTGGGAACTCAGGCTGCTCTCCTCTGATGAACAGTCTTGTCTTGACACGCCCATGCTACACAGCCATTCACTGGAAAGATCAGTGTGCTGCTGCTTCTTCTCCTTCCTCTAACTCTTATGCAGCTAAGAACATTTAGTATTTACCTTTTTTTTATATATATACAAAAATGTTTTGCCTTTCATTTCTATTTTAAAGCGGAGTTCCACCCTATTAAAAGTCAGCAGCTACAAAAAGGTAGCTGCTGACTTTTAATAATCGGATACTCACCTGTCCCATGCTCCAGTGATGCAGCCACCCACAGCGTCGCTCTTCTCCCCCTCCTCCGTGCGACACTGACATCACAAGTGTGGGAGCCCGGCTTTGCCTTCAAAGCTGGGCGCACACTGCAAATGCACGAGTCTCGCTGTGAGCTTTGAATGGCCGGCGTATCTTCTGGGACCTGTGACGTGTCCCTGAAGATCACCGGTTGGGGGGGTTGAACTTCCTTCTGGCTCTGCGGCGCCAGGAGAGGAAGTGGACCTGGGACCCTGTGAAAACAGGGTCCTCGGTCCCCCTCCAAAAAAAAAATAGCATGCCAATTGTGGCATGTCGGGGGTTCATCTTCCCTTAAAGCGGAAGTTCCACTTTTGGGTGGAACTCCGCTTTAAGCTGAATGGGTTGTTTTACAAGGCAATTGTTTAAAATCACTTCAAACACTTTATTGAGCACAGACACTAATCTTGCTAGCCATGACTCCCAGCAATTAAATAAAAATTCCCTGATCCCAATGGTGTACCTAGTAAGTCTGGCACTTGAGAACAAACATTTTTTCAACACTCCCCACTCATATGAAAACCCCAAAGGTGAAGGAATAAAGATACACACTCACCGTGCAGTGCCAAATTGTGGATGAGGCAAAATTGAGATTACAACTGAAGGGGCTTAAGGCCAGTTCACACCATAGAAACGCAGTCCAGATGCGTTCCAGGTGCTTTTGTGCAGGCACATTTTTGATGCAGTCCAGTGCTTTTTCCCCCCTCTCTTTTCTTAACCTTAAGGGCCAGTTCTGGTGCATTTTTATGCTTTCTGGTGCATTTCCGGTACGTACGGGTGCGTTTCTGGTACGTTACGGTGCATTTTTACGATTTCCGGTGCGTTTCTGGTACGTTCCGGTGCATTTCTGATACGTTCCAGTGTGTTCCACTGCAGTTTAGCGCAGAAAAAATGCAGCATGTTCTACTTTTTTTTCTGGAACTGTAACGCACTGAAACTGACCGCACTGGCGTGAACTATGCCGTTGAAAACCATATAACCTACTTTATATAACCTAAAAAAAATGCACTGGACTGCATGTGGTGTGAACTGACCCTTAAAGTGGATGTAAACCCACCACTCACCCAGTTATATTGTTTTTTTTTTTTTGCAAAATTGTCACTCTTCTTTTGTTTATAGTGGTGATCACAAATGACGCAGAGGGCATCAAATACCATCAAAAGAAAGCTCTATTTGTGGGGGAAAAAATGACATATATTTAGTTTGGGTACAACGTCGCACCACCGCGCAATTGTCAGTTAAAGTGACACAGTGCTCTGGTCCTAAAGTGGGAAATCCTTCCGGGGCTAACGTGGTTAAAGTGGAGCGCCACCCAAAAGGGGTAAGCTCTGCTTATTTGCCTCCTCCCCCTCTGCTGACACATTTGGCACCTTTTGGGGGGAGGGGATACCTGGTTTTGACACGTACCCACTCCCACTTCCGGCTGACCTCTCCACGGTGAACTCATCCGAAAGTTAACCCCCTCTCCTCATTCCCCGCCGCCTGGCCATTTACAAAGTGCAGCGCTCTTTCGCATGTGCAATAGGGAACCGGCTGTGAAGCTGCAAGGCTTCACTGGAAGTTTCCCTTACCCGAGATGGTGGAGGCAGCGCCCGAGAGCTGATTGAAAAATCAGTTAAAATCATAGACAGGTAAGTGTCCTAATATTAAAAGTCAGCAGCTACAATATTTGTAGCTGCTGACTTTTATTCTTTTCTGAAGGAGCCCGGAGCTCCACTTTAAATAAAGTTCATTCAATGGGTAAAAGTATTGGCTCTCAAAAACAGACTCTGGGTGAATGTTGTTCGTTGATGGTAAAAGAGAACTCCAGACAGCTGTTGCAGCATCTCTTTTTTGGTCCCAGAGGAGAGTGTGGACAAAGATTACCGAACCAATCAAGAGGTCTGAGGAGTTGCAGATGGGAGATCGATGTTTATGATCATGCAGTTTGTATTGAGCAGGTCTATACCGAGGGGTCTTTGTCCTGGAAGGGTCTGTGCTGGGGTGTCTATACTGAGGGGTTAGGATAGGAGGAGGAATCTGCACTGAGGAATTAGACTTGAGAAGGGGGAATGCACTGTGATGATAGATGACTGAGAGGGGGATCTGTACTGGGGTGATCTGTACTGAGGGGTTAGGCTGGAAGGGGGGGTCTGTGCTAAGGGTTATGATGAAAGGAGGGATTGTACTTGGGGGATCTGTACTGAGTGGGTCTGTTCTAAGGGGTTAGGATGGTAGAGGGGTCTGTACTGGGAGGATCTGTAATAAAGTGTTAGGCTGGGAGGGGGTGGGCCTGTACTGGGGAGTGTTTGTAAAGAAAAGGTTTGTACTGGGGGGCCTAAACTGAAGGATTAGGCTAGGTACAGATCCTAGGACAGCATTTGATTCTGTCAGGATCAACAGATATATCTTTGCACTTTAGAAACAGATATAACAAATCCTTTTCAATCATATATCTAAGCGGCCCAAAGTGGAGCTAATAAGAATAATTTAACCCAAAGTTGAGCTGAAAAAGGGATATTGTGCATGTCTGAAAAGTTTTAATACCTCTCATTTTATAGTCAGATTACAAGAGATATTGGACTTTTACCAAGGAGGATACGTGATAATGCTGCATACATTTTTAAATAGTTATATGTGAACCCATCACTGTATAGCAATATATTCCTCCTAACACAAAGAAATGGCTGCAGGTGCTTTTAAATTAGTATAAAAGGCCATAATATTCCAAATAAATGTAAACCGCAGTGGCACCAGAAACTTGCTACTGCATGGTGGCTATTGGTATCTGTATACAAGTATCTCTTATGTCCCTGCAACCATTTCAAGTTTGTGGCACCCTCGGGCCAATTCTGACAACCCTTCTGCAGGGGATAGATTCAGATGAAAAATCTAAGTTAAGATAATTGTGTCATGTTGTGTTAATCATACAGTATATCACAAAGTATCAAAATTCATAAATCACAAAGGGGTTGGTTTACAAAGATTTCACTAAATGGTGGAGATTCTTATAATACCTTGCTCCCCCTAATGGCCAAATGCAGCAATTCCCATTTAAAATCAATCACTTACATTTGAACAGCACAGAATATAACCTATTTACATGTTTTGCCCCATTCACACAGAAAGATTGTACTTGCACTGTCACTGGCTGAATGACTATGTGAATTCTTTATAATTTAGCCCTAATATGTCACATAAAACTCATAAACAATATGTATAACAGAATAAAGGAATTTCAGTGCAAAACTGATTTACAGTGTGAAAAAGTTGTATAAATATTATTTCCTGCTGATGCTGTGCACAAACTTCTATTTTGTGCAATGATCCCTTTTGTGTTTCACTTAATAGATGTACTTAGGCAGTGCAAAGTTCTTGTGCAGCCATGATCACCTTAAGTGGACACATGCTCACCTTAGAGGACGTAGCTTCAGATTATAAAAGGATTGAACATGCATTCCCCTTTCAACCAGGTTATGTATCTCAATACTCACGGACAATCTCCACCCACATTGCAGTATCTCTTTGGTCATATACATTTATATGTGTGTCTCCATTCTTATTAGTAATACATAAAATATTTCTTGTCTGTAGGTGGTTATATGATTTTGTGACAGTCCTGTATACCACATAATGACGTACAGGACTGGGTGTCAGCAATGCCGGGACAAGGTCACCTGGTGCCCTGGGCGAAGATGGCAAACTGCACCCCCTCCAGGTATGAAGAAAGAGTCAGTGTAATTTCAAAACAAGAAAACACTTAAAACAATGCAACACTACAATACAATACTGTAGCTGCAGCCCCGTCGCAGTATATGTACTGCGGCAGGTTGCCAAATGGTTAAAGTGTAAGTTCACCTTTACAGAAAATCTTTAAGGTGAACATACACTGAACCCCCTTCCCATCCCCCCTAATCCTGCCAACCTGGAGTCCGGCGATTCCCCTGCACTGACCGATCATATCACCGCTGTACTGGTTCAGGGTTTTGAAATCACTGCGGATTTCTCTCCTCTTCGCCCGCGGTGACAGGATGGGCTACACGGGCTCTGATTGATTGGTCGCCGCCCATGTGACGATGCCGACTAATTGGAATGCTCCTAAACGTACCTGCTGATGAGGTACATTTTGGAGATTACCAAAGATGGCGACCCGATGTGTCAGTGCGTGGGACCGCTGCGCTCCAGGTCAGCGGGACTGGGGGGGGGGGGGTAAGGAGGGCGTCCTTTGTAAGTTCACCTTACAGATTTTTTTGTAAAGGTGAACTTACTCTTTAGTTACCAATGGTATTTGTAATATGCAGCATGAGGGGGTTCGTGTATTGCCATTGGTCACTAATGCATTAATGTCCAGTGTCAGCTAATTAACCTGTTTGTGCTGCATTAGTGGCAGTGGTGTCAGTGTTATACTGCAGCACGAAGGGGTTAATGAACACCGATACTGGTGCCACTAATGCAGCACAAAGGGGTTAATTAACTGACACTGGTCATTAATGCATTAGTGACCAGTGGCAATACATGAACCACCTCATGCTGCATATTACAAATACCATTGGAAAATTATTAATCTCACCTCTCCCCCCCACCACCACCACCAGAGTTATCTGATTCATTGGTAGATGCAGCTCATCTGCTTACTTCTTTTACTCACTGCCTGGTTGGTTCCTCCTCTCCCACTCATTGCGCTTCCTGGCAGCTCATTATAGTCCTGTCTCCTCCCTCCTCCAGGCCGGCCTCTTGGTGACGTCGCACCTCGCCGGGACTCAGAAGCACCTGTCCGGTGGAGATAACTCCGCGGCTCTGCCTGACAGGGAAGGCACGACCGGGTCCTTGGCTTGTGCCGGGTGCAGGAGCGCACTCGGCACATCTTTGCAAGCAGGCGCAGCTCTGCAGTGTTGTGGGGTGGCCAGCGGTAGTCAGTCACTTGTTGCCCAGAAAGTTTTAGCAGCACATTGCCAGCACTGCGCCCTTCCTTTCTACAATAAATTGCTCCTCCCAGGGCATCCGGCTCTTCTGCCCCCCTTCTACCGACCCTGGGTGTCAGTATACCATGGCAATCATTCGGCACATGAAGTTTAAATAAGTGTGAGAGTTTTAAAGTTGATATTTAATAAAATTGCGATTTTAAGTTACTGCAAACACTATGGAACCTGTCTATGTTCTGCCCCCTTGAGTGCTACTATGGAGAAATACATAAAATGGGAGGACCAAAGAGACACTGCATTGCATGTGGAAATTGTCCTTGAGTTTTGAGATACATGCCCTGCTTGAAAGAGGAACACCTGTTGAGACCTTTAATAAATAATCTGAAGCTTCATCCTCTAAGGTGAGCATGTGTCCTCTTGGTGAAGGAAATACAGGTATATCATACTGCATGCCCACTATACGCATATTCACGTAACAAGGATGTAATTAACAAGCATAAATATGCAACTATAAATCCAATAATACAGCAAACAGACAAAAAAAAATCATAAAATCATATAACCACCTACAGATAATAAAATATTTTAAGCATTACTACTATGTATGGAGATACTGTACACATGTAAATGTATGACCAAAGAGATGCCGCATTGTGGGTGGAGATTGTCCATGAGCATTGGTGTGCTAAATCAAAACACCTGTAAGTGAACAAAAAAAGTGCACGTGAAAAACACACACACAAAAAAGTGCACTTAAGGATGTGCCTCTAGTCCACCTCCCATAGAAGTAGGCCCTTATCCTGATGCCCTGAGGTGTAAGGCTCCTGACAGGGGTAAGGCACACTCCTAGTTCACCTAGCCAAAAGGCCTCGCAGACCCCTCTCCTCATGGTCAGTGGAAGCCGACCACTGAGTACTAGGTGAGAGGCTCTCCTGAAGAGAGACCCCCTGGTTAAGGGTAGGAATTAACCTAATGGCCACACATCCTCTCTAGGCTTCAGCTTAGGCCCAAGGACCCACATCCAAGGGAAATAAACACAGACAAATGTGCATAGTGACAAGCACATGGAGAGAAAAAATAATATAAATAAATAAGTCCATTGGGTTGGCCTTGCGGCCTAGTAACAATACTTGCCCGAACTTATCCAAAAGGCCTAGCCCAAGCCGCTGTGCAGAAAAAGCAACAAGTGGCATGATCTTGTGCTTATTCTCACTGTGGGTTTCCCATGCCAAAGTGATACTAAGACCACTCTTAGGGCAACATATATACAGTAATCTACCGTAGTTAAAAGGAGCATGCCTTTTGAGACCTTTTATAATCTGAAGTTATATCCTCTAAGGTGAGCATGTGCCCACTTGGGGTGATTGTGACTACACAAGAACTTTACACTGCATAAGCACATCTATTAAGTGGAGCACAAAAGGGATCACTGCACAGAATAGCACGGTTCGTACAACATCAGAAGGGATAATATGTATATGATCTTTTTTTACACTGGAAATCAGTGTTGTGCTGAAATTAGCCCAATCATTTTTATACATATGTTTAATCTGACACTTTATGATTGAGGAATGTTGATACTTTATGACATGTGAATTGTTTTTGAGGTGCTTTGTTAATCGTGAATTTTTTATTATACACATCTAGTTTGATATAACACAGTGCAGCACATTTATCTTGATTGACTTAAATGGTTATTTTGATTAATTGTGGTGCTAGCAGCTTTAGTTTGGTTTTATACCTATACGCAAAATCTAAATGGAAATTGGATAGAAAACTGTGTATATGGCTATAGTTTTTCTGTAGATAAGGTCAAGTCCATACTGTCCTCCCTTCTACCTCTTAGTCCTTCCTCTCTCTACAGGGAGTGCAGAATTATTAGGCAAGTTGTATTTTTGAGGAATACTTTTATTATTGAACAACAACCATGTTCTCAATGATTCCAAAAACTCATTAATATCAAAGCTGAATATTTTTGGAAGTAGTTTTTAGTTTGTTTTTAGTTGTAGCTATTTTAGGAGGATATCTGTGTGTGCAGGTGACTATTACTGTGCATAATTATTAGGCAACTTAACAAAAAACAAATATATACCCATTTCAATTATTTATTTTCAGCAGTGAAACCAATATAACATCTCAAAATTCACAAATATACGTTTCTGACATTCAAAAACAAAACAAAAACAAATCAGTGACCAATATAGCCACCTTTCTTTGCAAGGACACTCAAAAGCCTGCCATCCATGGATTCTGTCAGTGTTTTGATCTGTTCACCATCAACATTGCATGCAGCAGCAAC
>BLSH010023060.1:1155454-1166528 GCA_018402905.1 Glandirana rugosa
AGCAGGACACTTTTCGAACAGTTCTCAACTATGAACTTTACTCTTGTACAGAACACACTGTAGGGTTTGGTTAGGCTCCGATTGTTCCTTCTTCGTAAGCGTCAAGTTTAGGAAAATGTCGTATCAACAGTCTCCCTTCCCTGAAGTAATGGAAAAGTGACAATCTCTATTAAAACACTTCGGACTCCAACCATCACCGTTCGTATAGGACTCAAAGAAAATGTTACTCAAAATAACTTTTTTGTCCGTATTAGTTTGTCGTCTCACTTTTATCTGTACTGTAACGTATTACCTTATTGTCTGCATCCGTTTGTAGAATGTCTCAGATGTTTGCCTACGTCTGTTATTCCATTATGCAATGTCATGTCTATTTTCACTCTGCTGTTTGATTATGCCTGTTTTTTCAATAAAACTCATTGTAAAAGAAACTCAGGATATGCTTGCCACTACCAACCTCAGGCTTCACAAAATTATCTCTAACAGTGAAAAGGTAATGAAGTCCCTTCCCTCTGACAACTATGCTGTAAAAGGATTTGAACTGCGAATGCTTCTTCCTTGTTAGCCTCGGATTGGTTTGGGATGTCACACAAGACATGTTCTCATTTCAAGTATCAACTCTTGACAAGCTTTTCACAGGACGAGGAGTTTTGTCTGCTATGACCAGTATCTACAGTGCTCTGGGTTTTATTGCCCCCTTTACTGTTCGGGGTAAGATACTTCTAAGATAGCCTACTTTTGATGGTGCTTCCATTGAAACAATATCTGCAGTAGCCTACCTCAAAGTTATAAATCAAAGGGACAACGTAAGTATGGGTTTTGTCCTCAGTAAGGCCAAGTTGACCCCAGAACAAGCAGCTACCATTCCAAAGCATGAGCTCTGTGCAGCCGTGTTAACCATTGGAATTGCTGAGCTTATAAAACGTGACATAGGCTTTGAAACAGACTCTTTTCACTTTTACACAGACAGCAGGATAGTGCTGGGATACATACTGTACAAAACTAAACAAAACAGTTCTGTGCGTAAATCAATAACAGAGTAGAATGCTTCAGAAGGTTCTCCAACCCCGATTATTAGCACTATGTGCATACAGAACACAGAATACAATTAAACTGGTTGATACTGAGTCTAACAAGGAAATCAGAGTTAATGCTGTTACACTCAACGCCTCTATGAAGTCAAAGACAAGGCTGAGTGTTCATATTTTTTAATGCGTTTTTTTCATAGTGGTCTTCTGTTGTACGAGCTATCAAACAGCTTATCAATGTTAATCATCATTCAACATCCAGTACCATGAGGACCATATAGGGCATTGTGAATGGCACATCTGCAAAGGATCTCTCACCATTGAGGATGATTCATCTTCTAAACCAGGGATCTCCAAACTACGGCCCTCCAGCTGTTGTGAAACTACACTTCCCATGTGGCATTGTAAAACTCTGACATTCACAGACATGACTAGGCATGATGGGGATTGTAGTTTCCAAACAACTGGGGGGCCATAGTTTGGATACCCCTGTTCTAAACCAATGATTTGATTCAATGGGAGGTAAAAAGGACTGGTGCATGTTGCTGTCTGCACCCCTGAAGATAGACTCATAAACTGTCATCTGTGCCATCTTACAGACATCTGTAATGACTTTCAAGTTTTACAGTTTGATAACTACCTGTTTGGAGTTTGCATGTTCTCCCTGTGCCTCTGTGGGTTTCCTCTGGGTATTCCAGTTTCCTCCCACACTCCAAAGATATGCTTGTAGGTAAATTAGCTCCTGTTTAAATTGGTCCTAGTATGTGTACGTAAGAATGGGAAGATAGGGACCTTAGATTGTAAGCTCCTTGAGCACAGGGACTGATTTGAATGTACAATATGCTGTATATGTAAAGCGCTGAGTAAATTGACGGTGGTATATAAGTACCTGCAATAAATAAGTAAATTATGTTGCTTTGTTCTCCCTTTTCTTTCCTTTCTGGTATTCCTGAAACAGAGTGTTCACTTCATGTCTGGACTAGATTCTTAATTGTTTACTATTTTAAATCCTAGATTTTGACAGAGAGTATCATGTTAGAAACGCGTTGTCTGTTTGTTTGCCTTTAATTTTGTAACTATTTTGTACCTATCTCACTTCATAGCTACTCCTGTCGCAGCTGACAGATGCTGGCCTGCTGCTATATGTATAAAAACAGGATGGGGATGCTGGGTGACATCATTGACAAAATATGGCTATAATGAATTTTACTTTACTTCACACTTTAACCACTTCCCTACTGCCGTATGCAGAATGACGGCCGGGAAGTGGTTCAGTTATCCTGACTGGGCATCATATGATGTCCAGCAGGATAATAAACTGGTGTGCGCCTACAGGGCGCAGTGATCGGTGGTGTGTTTTGACAGTCTGACACACCGCATCTCTGATCGTGGTAAAGAGCCTCTGTCAGAAGCTCTTTACCACGTGATCGGTTGTGATGAATCACAGCTGATCACAGTGTAAATAGGAAGAGCCATATATCTGCTTTTCCTCTACTCCCATCTGCAGACGTGAGTAGATGAGAGCCGACTGGCAGCCCTCCTGACAGGGGGGTCTGCACTGATTGTTTATCAATGCAGCCGCCCCATGGATCTCCATCCAGAACCACCAGGGAGCCCACCCAGGACCACCAGGGAACCCAACCAGGGACCACCAAGGAAAGCCCACCCAGGACCACCAGGGAACAGATCAGGGAGCCCACCCTGACCACCAGGTAAGGGGTACAATGCCCAACATGGATGGCACTCAGTGCCTATTTCAGATGCCACCCAGGACCACATGGGAATGCACACCTTACAGTGCCCTCTATCAGTGCCACCTATCAGTGCCCATCAGTGCCACCTATCAGTGCCCACCAGTGCCACCTATCAGTGCCCACCAGTGCCACCTTTCAGTGCCAATCAATACCATCTATCAGTGCCACCTATCAGTGCCCATCAGTGCCACCTATCAGTGCCCATCAGTGGCGCTCATCAGTGACCATCAGTGCTGCTTATCAGTGCCACCTATCAGTGTCGATCAGTGCTGCACATAAGTGTAACATCATCAGTGCCGCCTCATCGGTGCCAATCAGTACTGCCTCATCAGTGCCCGTCAGTGCAGCCTCATCAGTGCCTATCATCGATGAAGAAAATGTACTTATTTACAAAGTTTTGTGACAGAAACAGAGAAAACTTTTTTTTTCAAAATGTTCTCTTTTTTTATTTTTAGCACAAAAAAATAAAAATCCCAGAGGTGATCAAATGCCACCTATTTCTGGGAACAAAATTATAAAAAAAAATTTATGTTGCATGACCACGCAATTGTCATTCAAAATGCGACAGCACTGAAAGCTGAAAATTGGTCTGGGCGGGAAGGGGGGTAAGCGGTTAAAAAATCAGGTCCATAAAGAAGACCTAGCATCACATACATTCTCTCATGCAAATTGCATTCATGCAGTGCCAGCAATGTGTAACAATTACATGTATTTATTACCTCTTATAGACATAACAGTCCTACAATGACAATGCCATGGTGCCATATTTTTACAGACATCATCCAGTATCAGCATTTACTTCTTGACCAAGATTCTTGCTCAGAGATAACAAAATAATGAAAACCCTGTGCGGTTGATGTATTAAAACTGGAGAGAGCAAAATCTGGTGCCGCTGTGCATGGTAGCCAATCAGATTCTAACTTCAGCTTGTTCAATTAAGCTTTGGCAAAAAAAAAGGAAGCTGATTGGTTTCTATGCAGAGCTGCACCACATTTTGCACTCCAGTTTTAGTAAATTATCAACCCCAGTCTGTGCAATTCTTGAACGTTCATAAATATTAGACATAATTTAGCCCCTTGTAGTCTCTCTCCTTACAAAGGTGCAAAGTTGCAGTCTTATAACTGGGAAAGGAGAGACTAAATGCTTCCTGTTTGCAGCAGACAGATAACATCATCTGAGCCAAGACAAAATTAATGAACTTAATGGACTTTTTTTTAAAATAAACGGTACAGTTCTTTTGTGCTGCTCTGTCATTCCATTCGTTTTTTTATTTTTTCCGAAATTCGGTAAATCGAAAAAATGTGGTATTCAGTAATTCAAAATTTGAAAATGATGATATTCAATATTCGAAAATTCGAGAATTCGGTAATTCAAAATTCGAAAATGCCGTTATTCGATATTTGGAAATTCAAAAATTCGTAATTCGAAATTCGAAAATGCCGATATTCGGTAATTCGGTAAATTCGAAAATGCCAATATTCGGAAATTCGGAAAATTTAAAAAGCTGGAGATTCGGAAATTCGAAAATTCGGTAATTTGACAAATCAGTAATTCGATAATTTGAAAATCCGTCAATTTGAAAATAAGAAAGAAAATCTGAAAATTTGAAATAATAACTAACTAATAAATAACTATTAAATTATAGGTATTGGAATTTCCTTTCAAATTTGGCTGTTAGTGAACGTAACAAATACGAATTTATCCAAAGTTATGAATTATCCGAAATACAAATGCCACATCTAAACGAATGGCACATAATGAATTAATAATAATAAATAATAATAATAAAAAACGTTTTATTATTATTATAATAATAAATAATAACAATAATAAATAATAATAATAATAAACACTTTTATTTACCTTGCATTAGTTCAGATGCAGCATTCGAATTTCGGATAATTCATAACTTTGGATAAATTCGTATTTGTTACGTTCACTAACAGCAAAATTTGAAAGGAAATTCCAATACCTATAATTTAATAGTAATTTATTAATTAGTTATTATTTCAAATTTTCAGATTTTCTCTCTTATTTTCGAATTGTCGGGTTATTGAATTACCGAATTTCAGATTTTTCCAATTTCGGCTCTTCAGATTTTTCGAATTACCGAATTTCCGATTTTTTGAAAGTCCACTTTTCCGATTTTCAAATTACCAAATTTCCGAATGATCACATTTCGGATTTTCCAATTTTCGAATTACCGAATTTTCAAATTCGAAATAACAAAACTTAGGAACAATTCAAAAATTTTAAATTCGGAAATTCAGATTCATCCAAATTAACAAATTTAGAAAGATTTGTTGAAAAAACAAATTTGAAACGAAACGAATTGCACATGTCTACTGCTCTGTATTGTGTCATGTCAGTAAAAGTTTTCACGAAAAATTGTAAAGCTATTGAAAGGTTCACTTTAACCACTTGCCGACCGCCAACCTCAGTTTGACGGGGGTAAAGTGGCTCGTTAACGCAAACTGCCGTCATGTGACGGCAGCTGCGAGATCGTGCACTGTGAGTGTGTGCCACCGGAGGTGCGCTTGCGCGCTCACTGTGTTCCGGGGGAGCCAGGGAGTGGGTAGGGTGGACTCAATCTCTGCCGGCTACCCGCGGTGACCCCCTCGCAGTGAAAGAACGGATCTTCGTTCTCATAGAGGGGGAAGGGCTGTGATCACAGGTTTCCTGTATATGGAAGCCGTGATCACTTCCCTCCCCCTGCCAGCCCAGCCCCCATACAGTTAGAACACGCCTAGGGAACACATTTAACCCTTAGAGTGGTCAACCCCTTCACTGCCAATGGCATTTATAACGTAATCAATGCATTTTTATAGCACTGATCGCTGTATAAATGCCAATGGTCCCAAAAAAGTGTCAAAATGGTCCGACATGTCCGCTGCAATATCGCAGTACTGCAAAAAATCGCAGATCGCCGCCATTACTAGTATAAAATAAAAAAAAATAAAAACCCCAGAAATGAATTCTCATCCTCCGTAAACGCGGCAACTTTTGCGCAAACCAATCAATAAACGCTGATTGCGATTTTTTTAACCAAAAATATGAGGAAGAATATTAATCAGCCAAAACCGATGAAAAAAATGTTTTTTTTTTCCTTTTTTTTTTGGATTTGTATTTTAGCAAAAAGTAAGAAAAACTGTTTTGTTTTGTTTTTTGCAAAATTGTCTCTCTTTTTTTATTTATAGCAGGGATCAGAAATGACGCAGAGGGGAGAAAAGGACACAAATTTCGTTTTGGGTACAATGTCGCTCGACCGCGCAATTGTCAGTTAATACAACGCAGTGCCGAATCACAAAAAGTGCTCTGGTCCTAAAGTGGTTGAAGTGGTTAAATAGTGACTTAAGGATCAGGATGATAGGCCTGGCAGCTGTCTTATTTCTGGTTGCCTTATTGGAATCTAAACTGTTTTAGAATGTACTGATTCTCTAAACTGGGATATTCCATTATCCAGGACTTAGAGTGATTTACTAAAAAAACAATGAAAAAGAGCAGGGGTGAATTGCTATAGCGTGCTTGCATTGTGGGCTTGCATAGCTTTGGCTATGGGGCTTATGGGCAGAAAAGTAAAGCCCTGGCTATGGCAGTCCAGGCAGTTTTACCAACTTGCAGATACAGTATAAGTTAAATGAATCACTTAAATCTCCTATAATCATTTACATGTTAATGTAATGTCACACGCCAACTGATCTTTTTCTTTTACTATTCCCTGGTGATCTGGTCACCTGCTGGTCCATGTTCAGGCACTTCCTATTTGTAGGGTGACTACACTGTGTCCCGGTCTCCCAATTACTCTCCTGCATTTTCAACCTGAGCGTCCAGTGAAGATTATAAGCATATGAGATTATAAGTTCTCATACCTTTCAACCTTCTGAGACAGGAAAGAACACTTTTTAACAGAATGTTTAAACACACTCCTACCTCACATTCAATCACATTGACCAATGGGGAGTGAATCAGGAGTATTTTCTAATAAAGTGATAACTGTTTATGATAAAAAAGTGCTGGAAATGTCAACCAGTTACAGTTTAGATCTACTTTTTTTCTGCATTTGTTTGCCTGCTGGATAAAAACCATTAGAGCTGAGCTTATTGTACATTGTCTTACTTACTGTTTATCATGATAGTCATCTACATATAATTTCAATACTTCCAGAGGGTTTTTTCTACATTATCAACCCATATACCTATAAAGCAAGTAAGAAGGCATATAAATAATTGAAATGTCTTTTAATACAATTTCATCATTAGTCTAATGACTACTCCATTTGAAAATAAGAAAAAAGATAATTAGAATCTCATTCTATACAGGATTGCCATATATACACACTGATGCCATTAAATTAGATATGGTACTACCTGGTCCCTTTTGGCTTTATCTGTTTGATCAGCTGCTTGTAGTCTCTATGGATATCCTTATAGAGGTCTAATTGAGAGAATCCATTCCTTTTATTTTTATTCAAAATGAAAAATGTATGATGCATGTTTCATAATGAACTTTAAAATGCTAAAATAGTCATATATTTGTAAGAAATGGTAGTACAGTTTTATAAAAACATATCTCCTCTAGAATGCTGCATTATATAAATGTGCCCAGTTATTCTATACTATCCCACAATGTTGCACTTAACAAGAAATTTGGCTTTTGGCGTATGTTGTATGCTTGCAATTTATATTATTACTTTATTAGACACACAAGAACTTAAGGTCACTACTTAAATTTGCCAGGTTATATAAAGGACAATAGGCTCAACTGGCAAAGGTTAATAGGATGTATGGTAGACAAGTAACAGCGCACACTAAGCTACGACTAAGGCCTCATTTACACTGCTGCTGGTAAACGGACGTTTAGGCCTCATACACACAGGCGTATCTTTAAAAATAAACAAAACGTCGGGCCCGACGTCAAGGAAAAAAAATCGGCGTTTTTCGGCGTTATGCATCGGCATTAGTGAGCGTTAATGAGCGTCGGCGTCAATAGGCGTTTTTTAAAAAAAATCATCCCTCTGCTATTTTTCAACCTAAGAACGTCGGCGTCAAAAAACGCCAGAAAACGCTGGTACAATATTAGTTGGCCTTAGTTGGCGTTTGTTGGCGTTTTGCGGCGTCGGCGTCAAAAAATACCAAAACGTTACAGTCTCAGAACGCGCTGGCCGTGGGTTCTAGTTTCAGCTCACTAACGCCAATGCCATCTACAGCTCAAAAACGCCAACGTTTTTATGGGGCCATTGACTAACATGGAGAGCTGCAAAAAACGCCAGAAAATGCCGGCGTCAAAAAAAGTCCGTGTGTATGAGGCCTTAGACCTCATTTACACTGCTGCTGGTAAACAGACGTTTAGACCTCATTTACACTGCTGCTGGTAAACAGACGTTTAGACCTCATTTACACTGCTGCTGGTAAACGGACGTTTAGAGGTATTTGGGCGTATTTGTGTGTTTTTTTTTCAGCTGCCCCTGAACTTTCTTCTATGTTATCTTATCAGTAAATTTACACCGGGTCGTTTAAGGTCGTTCCCAGGCAGTTGAGTTTAGAGGCTTTTTTTGGAACGCAAAAAAATGGGTTCAGACACCAGTTCAGAGACATTTTAAACACCAAACAGCTTGTAAACGCGCCTAAACGTGATAACTCACATCTTGGAGCATTTTGTTTACAGGTGTTTCCATTTAAAAGAAAAAAAAAATAGAAAACGCTCCTAGATGCGAACGTGGCAAACGCGGCATGCAAACCGCAGCAAAACGGACGTTTTAGACGCCGGTTTCTAGCTGTCAAGATAAAACATTCAGGGGAGGTTGAAACTGCTTCCCGTGTAAATGGAGACTAATGCTTCTGCCGAAACGCGTCAACGTTATTGTTTTACTGTCACTCTGATGTACCAATAAACTACACTTCAAGGATCTTAGTGTTGCCGGCTCTTTTCTACTGTTAATATGATGTTTTTTTTTTCTTACTAAAGACTAAGGGAAAATACAGAGTATAACATGATAACATTTGTTATTCTGTCATACAGTAATAAAATGTACAATGTTTTCTATGCATTAGGGAGAACAGCATTTACATGTGTTTTATTATACAATTTTCTTACATGTACATACATTGCTTACCTTCCCACGCATGTGCCTCATGTCAGTCTGTAAGGTTGATTGTAACAGAGAACTACAAGTTCCTTTTTTGGATGGTCGCTGGAGTAAGAGAAAATACAGGTCTTATCTTTATACCAGGAGTTTTTTTGTTATTAGTGTTGTATGTATCATAGGTAGTTTTCTCTGAAATTAAGTTTATCCATGTTAGTAGTTTTATGTATATATGAAGGTAGTCTTTTGGCCGGTTCTCCAACGTTTCTTGATGAATCTCTATAATCTGATGGCTATTTTCTGATCCATGATACTGTTAGATTGAGGCTGATTTACAAAAGCAGTTAAAAAAAATTAATTAAATAAACGGAGTGAAGATTCACCCTTTTAATCCAAAATGTATTAAAAGCAAATTTGTATTTATTTATTTCATCCACACATGATTGGGTATTCAAAGTAAACACAGCTGCAATTTATTGAGTGAAGATTCTCAAGTATTTTAGTAAATTAACCCCCAAATTATCAAGTCTGACTGGAAGTGTATGGGTTATCATATGGGTTTTGATTTTGCAGACTGTGCTTTTTGGAAACTGTAATAATACTAATTTTCTGTATATTCATAAGGAGCACCGTTTTTTCATTCAGGCACCACACCCTAATTTAAAGAATACAACACAGGAGCAAATAAATTTACTTTACAGTGCTTCTATGAATGTGCTTCTGAGTCATGGATGACAGTCTCCAAACTATGGCCCTCTAGTTGTTCAGGCACTACAATTCCCATCATGCCTAGTCATGTCTGTGAATGTCATAGTTTTACATTGCAGTTTGGAGATCCCTGGTCTAGACTGTGGCTGGAAAGTGCAGTTTGGATTGTGGACCAGCTTTGCTCTTATCAGTTGGACAGTTCCCTGGCAGTTTTCAGGAAGGTGGCTTTATTACCCTTTTGTTATCCATACCCTTTTTACCTCTTGTATCTTTTGGACTGATTTTAAGTTTTAAAAAGGCTCCCCAATAAAAGGTCCCCATTGTTTCGCCGCTAACTTATCATCTTTTTCCTCTCTTCTGCCTGGGCTGTTTGTTGTATTCTCCCATTGGATGCAGCACTATCCTTACGTGGCTCATAGGTGTCCCTGTTTGGTCTCTTGAAAAAGCAATCAAGTTGTGAAACACGTCAAGACTGCTGTATCTCTTACTGCACTGCTGGCCCTGTTTGTTACAAAATAACATTCACAGTGCTATGACCTACAATCATATTAATGTTTTGGGCCAGGCAGAATTAGTGCCATATTTTGGGATCTGTTTTGTTTGTGCTTATACCCATTGTGTTTTTTTTAACTTTTTAACAATATGGTGTAATAAAATGTTGTGCTTTTAAATAATTGTTTATCTCCCTTCCTTTTCTAGGGTTATGTTTGGCACTGTAAAGTCCATATATTTGCACCTGTGTTGTATAATTTCCTGGATATGTTAAAGTATACTGTATGTCTTGGAAACACAAACATGTTCAGTACTTCTCTCAATTACATGGTTATTTCTTCAGGTTTGCTATCTTTAAATAGGCTGCAACATGTTGATCCTGCCAAAAATTTGGTGAGTTTCTAGATTCCTGTGCACTGCCTGTAATGGACTGAAATCCTTATCACTGTTAGTAGCCCTGTTAGTAGCCCTGTCCTGTTCTCTCACTGTATATATATGGAGGAGCAGCATTGTCAACCTAGACTGTTTGCTCCTGATTTTATCTACAGAATACTTACCCTCTAATTTATGGAGGTCTAGAGAAGAGGTGTCCAATAGTCAAAATCAGCAGCAAGCAGCCTAGGTTGACAATATTGCTTTTCCCTATCTATTGTACAGTGAGCTGGTAAGGTACAATATAGTACAATTTTGTTCTTGGGTTTAGTCACACTTTAAATAGCGACCTCCTATAGGGGGCTTTGCATCTCCTGAAATGAACTTTAAACATAGACAAGCATAACAACAAATACTTATCCAAGCAAATTACAGCAGTTTAAAGTCCAGTTATGGGAAACGTTAAAATGATCCCTTGCAGTTGGGCTGTGTCCGCTCAGGGGTTAATTACTCATTTTGTCTAGGAGAGGAGAAACGCTTTAACTTACCTGATCCACTACTTTCCCAGCTAATTGTACCCCCCCTCCCCCATGCTTCATCGGTGGATTGTCCCTTGGTGTTGAGTGGGAAGAAGGAACAAC
>BLSH010023060.1:1190880-1205908 GCA_018402905.1 Glandirana rugosa
GTTTGCACGAAATTTTACGCACCAATAGGGAAAATACTTGTTCTTTTATTACTACGTTACGATACCCGGACCATACTTTAATAAAGGTTCTTCTGTCCTCTCGTCACGGTAGATTCACATCGCTAACCATACGGAAAAATAAGATTTTACATGAATCTACCACGACGAGAGGACCTTCATAAAAGTAAAATTAGTCTAAATAAGCAGAATTATTACAATAACCGTTAAAAAGGGTACAAAATTGGTGTTGTCATGGACCGTGCTTTTGGGGGAAGGACAGGTCCGGTAAAAAGTCGAAAGTCGCGATAGTGTGAAACTTACTGTTAATGAGTCAGTCGTGTTGCATGACTGAGTAATTGTCATTCAAAGTGTGATAGCGCTGAAAGCTGAAAAATGGCCTGGACAGGAAGGGGGTTTTCGTGCCAGGTACTGTTGTGGTTAAAACATGGGAAAAATTGCCAATAACATTATTAAGACGAATAAATCTGATTAAAATGAAAATACTTCCAGGAGAGCAGCACCATCTAAGTACATTTTAGAATAAAAAGGCATACCAATCGCTACACTTAGATGGCACTGCTCTCCTGTCTTCTTGGAAATAATTTCATACCAGGCCCATAGCATTGCATCATTATTTTCTTGTTCATAAAAGGGATAACCACGCATTTTAAAGCACGTTTGAAGAGTGTATTATACTCACCAGTGCAGACTCATCAGTGCCGATCAGTGCAGCCTCACCAGTGCCCATCAGTGCAGATTCGTCAGTGCCCATCAGCACAGCCAGATCAGTGTCCATCAATGCAGCCTCACCAGTGCCCATCAATGCAGCCTCACCAGTGGCCATCAGCGCAGTCTGATCAGTGCCCATCAATGTAGCCTGATCAGTACCCATCGATGCAACCTCATCAGTGCCCATCAATGCAGCCTCACCTCACCAATGCCCATCAGCGCAGCCTGGCCAGTGCAGGGAATCAGAGAGGTGAGGAAGAGGAGAGCTGGCCGGATCATCACACAGAGCGGGGATCGCCCGCTGTGACAGCTTTGTTTTGAATTGCCCTGTGTTCCTGGCGCTTGCAGTCACACAAAGTCCAGCCTCCTGGATCAGCTCCTATGATAGATGTCACACATCCTGGCATTGGACCAGTGGGCTGTCTATTAAAGGAGCCGATCCAGGAGGTGGGACTTTGTGCAACTGTCTGCGGGAGCCCGGCGATTCATATGAAAGCTGTCACAGCGAGCGACACCGCCCTGACACCCCCCCAATGTGTGGCACCCGGGGCGGACCACCCCCCGTTGGTACGCCACGGGCTTCAGCACCCCCTTCTGCCTCAACTTGTGGCACCTCTGTGTGGTGCTCCCTGTGTACCAGCCCAGGATCGGCCCTGTGTGACGTGTATATTCCAGGAGGCTAAGGGAGGACAGTGCATGTCATTCCCCTAGGCAAATTATGTGAAAGTTTGGTGGGGTTGGACAATTTTGTAAAAAAGAACAAAAAAAGAAAACATAATCCAAGCAGAGGGGTGGAGAGGAAAAATCATGATTTAGACTGGCGGCCCTCCAGATGTTGTGGAACTACAAGTTACATCATGCATCTACCTGTGGGAGTCATGCTTATAACTGTTGGCCTTGCAATGCCTCATGGGACTTGTAGTTCCGCAACAACTTGTTTGACACCTGTGGTTTAGAGAGTCAAGGTCTAAGGTGAGTTTTCCATTTAGATGATTCAATTCGCTAGTTAGTCGGGCTATCCTAGGAACCTTATTGTGAGCCCTGTACCATCAGAGTACGAGGTGGGGAGACTATCGGACCAGGCTGGGGAGGCATGCGGTGTGCTCTCTCCACTGTGAAATAGGGGAAAATTGGGTGCTAGAAAGAAGGGTGTGCAATATCTCCTACACAAATACCATCAGTATTTGAGAGAGGAGAGTTCGGTGAATCACCTGGTACAGGCGTCTGGACGTGCAGTTGCTTGAAACTCCGCGCTCAGCCCAGTAGAGGAGGAAGCAGGAAATAAGTAAGATCCCATCCTAGTGATTGTTACCAAGAGGAAGACGCCAAACCCGCCTACACCAATCAGAGAACATAGCACAAAGGAGAGACATGACAGGTAAGCCAGTCTGGCCCTGTACACCTATACTACTGCCTCAATGTGCAAAAAATTACATTAAAAATGTACCTATTTAAAGAGGAGGTCCGCCCAATGCTAAAAAAAATAAAAGTTAGCAGCTACACATACTGTAGCTACTGACTATTAATAATAGGACACTTACCTGTCCTGGAGTCCAGCGATGTCGGCACCCGCCGCCGATCTTCGGATCGGGGGTCGGGTGGAGCTGCGTCCATTTAGTCCAGTAAGGGAACCCGGCAGTGTAGCATTACAGCTTCAAACCGGGCACCCTACTGCGCATGCGCGAGGCTCCGCTGCACTCTGCTATTGCCCGGCGGCCAGTAGCAGAGCGAGGAGGGAGCCGGGCTGCTGACGTCAGCAGCCGCGGCAACCGGCCCAAGCTCCCGGAAGTGTGGAAAAGAACACCTGTCTAAAGACAGGTGTCCTCTTCCCCCTCCCCCTGAAAGGTGCAAAATGTGACACCTGGGGGGGAAGGAATCCAACCAGCGGAATCTCCACTTTTGGGTGGAACTCCGCTTTAAAGGGGTTGTAAAGGCAGAAGTTTTTTTTTAATCCTAATGCACTCTATGCATTAAGATAAAAAATCTTCTGTGTGTAGCAGCACCCCCTAATTACTTCCCTGAGCCCCTTCTCTACAGTGATGTCCACAAATGTCTAAGCCATCCAGGATACTCCTCCTGATTGGCTGAGACACAGCAGTGGCTCCATTGGCTCCCGCGGCTGTCAATCAAAGTCAGTCAGCCAATCAGAGGAGAGAGGAGAGGAGGCGGGGTCGGCGTTCCGTGTCTGAATAGATACACGGAGCTCTGACTTGGCTCGGGTGCCCCCATAGAAAGCTGCTGGCTGAGGGGGCACTCAATAGGAGGGAGGTGCCAGGAGAGCCAGCGAGGGACCTGAGAAGAGGAGGATCCGGGCTGCTCTGTGCAAAACCAACTGCATAAAGAAGGTAAGTATAACATGTTTATTTTTATTTTTTTAAAAAGCGAGAATTTACAATCACTTTAACCCCCCTGGCGGTATTCCCGAGTGTGGCTTGGGGTGAATATTCTGTACCAAGAGCGGTAACCCCGAGCCACACTCGGGATCGCAATGCTGCATCCAGGCAGCTTTACTTACCTTGTCCCCTGGATCCAGCGATGTCCCCCCTCTGTGTCAGCGGGCTGTATCTTCCGCCAGATGCTTCTGCGTGCCGGGCTCCATTCCCTGCGAGCGATACGTTGCATGGGGGCGGAGACCGGCGGCAAATTCAAAAAGTGAAACACATAGTAAACATACAGTACACTGTAATCTGTAAGATTACATTACTGTATGAAATCATTTCACATGCCTTTGTCCCTAGTGCTTTGTCCAGTGCCCTACATGCACTTTTATATTATTTATGCCATTCTTTCTGCTTGGAGACTTGAGAATGTCCATGGCAACCAAAAAGTGTCCCTTTATGTCAAAAGCGTTTTTTGATCAGCTAGAAAACAGAGATAGTAAATAAGAATCATTTGCAGAATTGAGCAATACTGATTTTTGAGGAAATTTATCATCAGACACTGAAAGTGACGACAGCGACAATTCTGCAAATGAGCAAATTTCAGTGTTTTTATTTGATTACATTATTGAATACATTTTATTACTATAATGTTATTATTTTTGATAATTATTTATAGTTATTTATTATATTATAATTTATGATTTCATGTTTCAAACTTTATCATACCCGAGATGTCTTTTAGACTCTTGTTGGGACAGATTTAAGTGAGTTATTCCTAAGAATTACAGGCCTACAATATAAAGCGCCAAATTTCTATGCAAAAAAAGTACCGTGTTTAGATGCAAAAATCTGACATAATCATACCGCCAGGGAGGTTAATTCCCTTTTAAACAGACACTGTCACTACATTAAGCAAGGTCTACTAAATGTATGGGTTCAATTAGTAAAATTTTAACTTAGAGTAGTCATCTATTCATCTGCAGGTTATTCATCCTATGCAAGGTTATCAACTCCATTGCCCTGGCAGGAAATCAACACTTACATATTTACGGGCCACCTGCAGCCACTGGCCTTTATATCATCACTAGGTTACTGCTGCTTAAGAAAAAAATATCAAACATGCAAAGGGGAAACTGCCTGATAGAATGTAGAATGTGATGGGATTATATATAACAGTGTTCCATTGTAACTTTGTTGCTTTGCCTCACATATGAATAAATACAGCAAGTCCTATTCTACTGCATCTGAGCTGCTGTATCCCCTGTAGGCTACATTCACATGGGTTGTGGATAGTTTGCTGCATTCTGAGGCAGCTATATGCCACTGACAGATGCTGCTGGTCGCACACAGAGTGTGCAGGCAGCATTTAGTATCTTCAGCAAGAATCTACTGATTTTCACCAGCGGTTGCCCCTGGTCACTGCTGTGCAGCCATGTAAATTTAGCATTATAAGTTATTATAAATGCAAATAAAAGAAAGGTTGGAGGTACTCAGAAAACACATGCCACCTGAAAACATTTAGGCTGGGTTCACACCTATGCGAATTGGATGTGGCTTACACCACATGCAATTCGCAGGACACTTGAAAACACATTGTGTTCAATGTGTCAGGTTCACATAGATGCAGTGCATTCGCAGTCTGCATTGCAAAGAAATCGTGTGCATTTTCTGTGCAATGCGGTGCGAATTCCCAGGCCATTCTGTTCAATGGGAGCACACCTGCCTCCGCATTGAACAGCGATTTTTTGCCCCTCCTTGCTGCACCCCCCCCTCCCCCCCCAAGCAGCCTATGGGCTGCGAGAACAGACAGGAGCAGCCGAGCTCTGCCCCTTCTCAGCAGCAAGCAGACTGGAATTCGCACCGCAATGGTGTGAATCCAGCCTTAAGGGTTGATTTACTAAAGCTGGAGAGTGCAATACCTGGTGCAGCTGTGCATGGTAGCCGATCAGCTTCTAACTTCAGCTTGCTTATTGGTTTCTTTGCACAGCTGAACCAGATTTTGCATTCTCCAATTTTAGTAAATCAACCACTTAATATTTGACTTGCCTCTTTTGTCTTATCCCATGTACACAAAGGCTACATTCACAAGGCTGCATGGGTGTGGCTAATTTGCTGTGTTCAGAGGCAGCTAAATGCAACGTCTGGACAAAGTAACACATGTGCTATGGCCGAATACAAACTGACTGATTAGCTGTGGCCAATTTGTGTGCTGACAAAACTCTACAGAAAAGCAGACCCTGGGTGTACATTGGCTAGTCCAGGGTCAGTCAGCTCTATTCGCATGTAACCACTCATAGAGTAGAAATCTGACAACTGCCACTTACAGCTGCTGCTGATAGCACACAGGGAGATTTACTAAACCTGGAGCACTCAGAACCTGGTGCAGTTGTGCATGGTAGCCAATCAGCTTCTAACTTAAACCTGTCAAGTTAAAGCGGAAAAAAAAGATTGATTTAACAGTTTAAAAAAAGTTATAATTCCGTCATGCTAACTGTGCTCTCAACCAAACTGTGCAACCATCCAATGGCTGGTGTAAAAACTGATTACATGTGCAGCAACTTGGCAGTTGAAGATTAACTGCTTCCCGCCCATGTTCGTCTATTGACGTCCTGGACTTCGAGCTCTGATATCTGAATGATGCCTGCAGCTATAGGCACCATTCAGATATCATTCTTTCCAGCCCTTTGATTCTGCGCACCATAAGAACGATCATGGCGGCAGTTCAGCCAATTGATCGTTCTTATGGGCGGGGGGAACACCCCCCTCCCACCGCCCTCTGGTGCTTCTCATGCCCATGCCATCGGCAGCCCAGAGAACAAATCCGTCGCTGCTGGAAGTTTGTGAGGGTCTCTATGACCCTCGGAGGCTCGGGCGTGACGTTATGGCGTCACATCCAGGCTGGCTTTAGTAAACAAAGCCACGTATGCGGCTGGAGAGACCGAGAGAGTTCATTTTTTATCTCGCTCTTTCCAGCCTGGAAGAGAGATATGGGTCTTATTGACCCCATATCTTTCCATAAAGAGTACCTGTCACGCACTTTTCCCATTACAGGGAATGTTTACATTCCTTGTAATAGGAATAAAAGTGATCCATTTTTCTTTTAAAGACACGGTGTAAAAATAAAAAAATAAAGTGAAAATAAAAATAATAGAATTTTTTTTTTTAAAGTGCCACCATCCGCGCGAGCTCGCACACAGAAGCAAATGCATACGTCCCGCCCACATATGTAAACGGTATACAAACCACATGTGAGGTATCGTCGCATGTGTTACAGCGAGAGCAAGCATTCTAGCACTAGAACTCCTCTGTAAGTCTAAACAGGTAATCTGCAAAAAAATTTAAACCGTCACCTATGGAGATTTTTAAGTACTAAAGTTTGGTGCCATTCCACCTGTGCGCGCAATTTTAAAGCGTGACATGTTAGGTGTCTATTTATTTTGCATAACATCATCTTTCACATTATACAAAAAATTGGGCAAACTTTACTGTTTGTTTTTTTTTTTTTAATTCATGAAACACGTTTGAAAAATTCCTGTACAAATACTGTGTGACATAAAACGTTGCAACCATTGCCATTTTATTCCCTAGAGTCTCTGCTAAAAAAACATATATCATGTTTGGGGGTTCTGAGTAATGTTCTAGCAAAAAAATGATGATTTGATGTAGGTGAGGAGTGCCAAAATTGGCCCAGTATGGAAGTAGTTAAACAGAGGCCAAGATGGCAGCTTTCTTGGCTGAAAACGATAGGAGGGTTGACTTCCACTTTAAGCTCTGACAATAAAACCTGGAAGACAACTGGTTTCAGTGCAGAGCTGCACCAGATTTTGCAGTCTCCCGTTTTAGTAAATCAACAGACAACATTTACAACTGCCAACAAGAATCTACTAATTATTGGTGCCTTCCCTTGCCGCTGCTGTTCTGCTGTGTGAATGTAGCCTAAGGCAGGCCATACACGGTGCAAATTTCTTTCCTGCAACCATGGGTTGCAGGAAAGAAATTCGCACAATGCCCCCATCAACACAGACAGTGTTGACAGGAGAATAAGCAATTGTCTTCTCCCAGCGGAGGGGTGGGAGCTGGCGAGGGAAGCAGCCATTAGCTATAATCACAAGAGAACCTGGCATGCTGGTTGTACCCAAGCTGATCAATCAATCAACTTGGTACATTCAGCCTGCCCATTAATGTTTTGAATCTCAGCCAATTTCTGTGAATGGATTCGAACCATGTATGGCCAGCATAAGACTGTACTGGAGTCAAAGCAGACAGTGGTGTAATGATTTCCTCTCAAAGCCCTATAGGCTGGGGTTGCAATACTATGGTCTATGGTGTATGTGTAATGAAATGGCTAAACTACTCACTTGATTAAATATTTATTTTGGCAGATTCAACATTTCATATAAAATACAGAACTAATGTGTAGTTTAACAGAAAATTGACTCTTGTACCATTACTGCAACAATAAATGTGTGTTAGATAAATCGAAACTTAGCCCAGCGATTGATAAAGGTAACCAATTAACCCTAAGCCTTTGTTTAGCTCATTACAAAATGTATGATTCAGGTTTTTAACACCTATGATTTTGTTAGACTGGAAACACTGCTGGTAGAAAATGTAATGTTCTCCAGAAAACAGCTCATCTTCTCTTCTCATCTGAGAGGATTAAACAATTTCCAACTGACGTAGACTGAGATGATTGCAGAAATCGGTAACTCAGTAAGGAATTGGCACACTGTGATTTTATTTTTAAAATTTCCAGCATGGAAAGTTCTTGTATAACTCTCCTATCTGCTTTAGAAAATATGATGGCCTGCAGGCGTATTGAACGAGCTACTGTATGACACTGAGCAGTATAATTAAGTGACCTTCCTCTTCTTTTCTGAAGTCCTTTCCAAGAGTCCGTACAGCTGCAAGGTTGGGTACATCATGCAGTTTTACTATGGACAACATAGTGAAGGAGGGAAGAAGGAAAGATTTTAGTACAAATATATTTAAGCAAACGTGATGAAGGCACACTTTTGTGTTTTAACAAATGCCTAATATTGTCATCATCAGCACAAAAATTTACTACAAAAATACAGACAAGACAAAGATGATCTTTACAGCATTATTATTCCATACTAAAATTTGAAAAATATGCAAAAATATAGAAAATATACAATAATATAGATAAAATAAAATATAGAAAATATACAATAATATAGATAAAATAATAGAAAATATACAATAATATAGATAATATAAAATATAGAAAATATACAATAATATAGATAATAGAAAATATAGAAAATATACAATAATATAGATAGAATAAAATATAGAAAATATACAATAATATAGATAAAATAAAATATAGAAAATATGCACTAAATATAGAGCTTAGCCCTTTTTTTTTTAGTTTTTAAAGCTAAACTTCAGGCAAATGTAAAAAGATACATATTAATGCAGTTCTGTATAAATTTATACATGCTTTACTTTTCATATAGAAGCAGTACCCGGATTTGTCCTGATATTAGCTTGCAACTCCTGGTATAACAGAGCTTAGACTGAGAGAAAGAGAAGGAGCCGATCAGCTGTACTGTAGTTCCTATATGCTAACAAGGAGAATGCTAATAGGAGGTGAAAGCAGGGTGCCAGAGATGATGTGGGAAAACAAGAACAAAGGAAGAAAGCACCAGCTAAGTGCAGTATCCCGATTAACAGTTTAATGGAAAGAGATTAAAAACACTCCCAAGATATTCATGATATCAAAACGCTCATCTGGTACATTGGTGGTAGATGTGATCATATATGCAACCTGCAGGACTGCTGTGATGAGTTCTAGTTGCTGAGAAGAGAGCATGGTCCCCTCAGAAGCCTGGAGACCCCAGGTCAGCGTAGAATGCACCCCGGATATGCTCAAAGCATCCAGCTCCTTCTAGAGGCGTTTAATAGGAGCTGGATGCTCTGAGCGCGTAACCTTGTCTTGCCTTGTCCCTGCCTCTGGTCCTCTATCCTTCCGATGACGTGATTTCTGGTGTGCGTTCCACGCTGACCAGTGCGGCTTCCTGGACTCTCCAGGCTTCCGAGGGGGGCATGCTCTCTTTTCAGCAACTGGAACTCATCACAGTGGTCCTGTAGGTCAGATATACGAGGGGCACATCTACCACCAATGTACCAGATGAGTGTTTTTATCATGAATATCTTGTGAGTGTTTCAATCTATTGCCATTAAACTGTTAACCGGTATACTGCACTTAGCTGGCGCTTCCTTCCTTTGTTCTTGTTTTCCCACTGTATCACACAGAGCCACACAAACTCTGAGCCGCAGGTGGTCCCGAGCCTCCCCCCTCTGCCACTACACCTTGTTCTACGAGATTTGGGGCTACCTTGGACTAATTCTTCACCCCTATTCAGGTCCCACATACAATATATTGCCCAGTTGGACTATAGTCTCAGTGCAACGGATTTTTGCTTTTTCTTTTATTGCCACAGAGATGAGCTCATCAGTCTGTTGCTTCTCCTTTCACAGTCCAGTCAGAGGCTGGGGGAGAGGGACAAGGCCTATGAGCAGCTAAAACAGCTACCATATATGTGTTTGATTTGTGCATTTAGCTGTCTGTCTAAAACTTGGCTTTACATAGTACAGCTGTGTCAATTTTCTATATATAGCTTGCTAATCCTAAAAGAGAGGAAGGGGATTTTGATTTCATAATTGGGACTCAAATGCCAGCCAGCTATACATTCAAAGCAGAAATGAACTCTCTTAATCAACATTAAAGCAGAACTACACTGCATCAGAGAAGCACAAAATAAAAATGCTATTTTATTAATTTGTAATATTCAAAGCAAACTCACCCATCCATGCTTTATTTTCAGAGAAATTGCTTCGTAGCATTTCTGGCCATGGTCATCTTGAATAAGGGCAGGTGATTCATGTAGCATTTACTTGCTGGAATCCATCTGCCCTTAGCTCATGCATGCAGGCAGGAGGGTGTGCTTAGCTGAGAAAACCTGTCCTCCACTCCTAGGATATATGACATGATGTGCACAGGCCTGGAAACCCTGAAGTAGCTGAAGAAATGTAAACAAATAAAGGTAAAGTAAATATTGTATACTTTCCTATCTATTTATGAATGCTAGCAGCATAACAATTGAAACTAGTTAATGTTGATTGAGAGTGAAGTTCTGATTTAACTATTTTTAATCCTTTTGCTATTAGCATTAGTAAATAGATAGGAAAGCATGTTATATTTGCTTGTTTTAACTTTTTTTTACATTTCTTCTGTTGCTTAGGCTTGGCTTAGGCCAAAATGATCCCATGGAGTCCTCATGTGAATTTAGTTTTATTTATAGGAGGGGAGCAGGGGTTTTCTCAGCTAACAAAATCCTCCTACCTGCATGCCCGACCTAAGGGCAAAATGGAATCCCGAAAGTAAATGTTACATAAATCATGAGCCCTTACTCAAGATGTCTCCTTCTAGAGATGCTATGGGGTGTTTTTCAAACATGATTTCTCAATAAAATAAAGCACGGAGACATGAATGGATGAGTGGGTTTGCCGTGAACATTAAAAATGATTACATTTGTATAAGGTAGCTGAGTAATTATTGCACAGCTGTAAAGAATATTTATTAGATAGACAATAGATAACAAATCACAACCACATTTACTACATGATTAAAATAAATAAGTAAAATCCTCAAATGCAAGGCAATATACCTTTCCATAGAGTTTGTAGAGGAATATGTGTAAATATTAATATGTTTACTTATTTTCATCTTTTGCAGTCTTAAGCTGGCAATACACTAGTAGATTTTCATATAACAATACTTTGCGCATTTGATGACTATTTTTCGAAAATACTTCAGATTTTCTTTGCCTTTAATATTCTATATGAAATTAATGTAATTTCCTGAAGAAAAAACACACTTACTGTTAGAAATTTCTTCATTCTATAAAAATTTTCCATCCTGCGCCCTTAAAATTTCACATTACTGCGGGGGAAAACAAACATTGATTTGACCCCACTAATGATTAGCAAACTAATGTGCTTAATGAAAAATTAAAGATTTAGAACAACATTCTACTAGTATATGGCTAGCTTAAGAGCAGCCCCTCAAGTAACATTTTATAGAATTTCCCTTCGCTTCCACCTCTGAAAGCAACAAAAAAAGTTATGTAGGGAAGCGAGGAGAGGGGCAAGGTTGCTGGGCCAGCGCAGAGAATAATTAAAGCATTGGATACAGTTACGAAATGTTTGTATTTGACACAATATTTAGCATTACCCACCTTTTCTTAAGGCCCTTTCACACAGGCTTTCCGATCAGGTCCGCCTGTCAGTTTTTCAGGTGGACCTAATCGAACTCTCCATTCAGCCCTATGGAGCGACGGATGCCAGCGGTGACATGTCTGCTGACATCCGTCGATATCTGATCTGATCCTGTCCGTGAAATCCAGATGGATAGAAACCCTATTTTCCATCTGTCTGGAGAATTGGATCAAATAGGATCAGATGAAAACTGACAGGCGGTCCGTTTTCATCCGATCTCCATAGAGGACAGCGGGGCTTTGACAGGTCCATCTCAGCACAGTGAGCAGAGATGGACCTGTCACCCGCCTGATCAGTGGAGATCAGTGGATCGATCCCTGCTGAGCAAAGCAGAGTCTGCACACGGACAAGCCCCTGTAAAAGGTCCCTTAGCGTGACACTTGCTTATCTGTGAACTTTTCCATCTACATAATTGACACTCCTGAGTATGCTGAGTTAACAGAACACTGTACCTGTAGTTGGCTACAGGCCTTGTAAATATGGGGCTCTTTTATATGATCCTGTTATGTATTCTCTGAAGTTGAGAGATAAATTGTGAGGTTGACCAGTTAACAAGGTATTCTGGGTTGCGTGACGCCGCTACTTTGGTCGGTGCTTGGTGGTCGGAAGCATCCACATATATTGTATTGTGTGCATATACTCTGCTCATTTTGTGAGTCTTTGGAATACTGTTTTAAATAAAATTTCTATTGCCAATAATACTGCGCAATGAAGTGTCTCTATGCCTATCTCTATGTAATATACTGAGGAGACATGCTCCAGTCAAAGTGTCTGGCATTGGATCTTCAGTCTTTATGGGTGACTGCAAGGAGATCATATTGCGGATCATTACCAAAGCGCTTTTGCCCATCTTCTAATGAACTGGTCCAATGGTTGGGATAAGAGGTCCTATGAACCCTCCCTTGGTGACGGATCCCCTCCTGCACTTTTGTGGATTTTATGCATTTTGTGGACTTTGTGCTTTGCTGGTTTTACCAGTACAACACTAGAACTTTAAATACTTGTAGTGCTGCATTTATGTTTTTAAAATATCTATTTGTTCTTACCAGGAATTTGTGCTAGCTGTTCATTTAGGTTTTATTTTAGCATGGGGTTTGTGTTGTGTTTTATTTTTTTATTCAGTTAACAAGGTAACAACTGTCAGACCTCAGGCGACCTCTGAGAAGTGTCAGACTCAGGAAAATGAAGTATAATTAAATAAAGGTGCATATATAAATATTTTTTATAAGTAAAGCCCCAGTTAGTTGCAAAGTTGACCTGAACTAAAAAAATGAAGATCTGATAGTCATGTCTGTGAATGTCAGAGTTTTACAATGCCTCATGGGATGTGTAGTTCCACAACAGCTGGAGAGCTGTAGTTTGGGGAGCCCTAATCTAAATAGTAGACAGTAAACCAAAAGTTTTAGCCTTTAAATTGAACTCCTCCTAAATAATAGCAGTGCTCTTCTTGTGCCTATAGCTTCATAGATGTATATTGGAGTGTCAGAAGGCACGGCTACATCTGGCTAGTTTCAGGAGATTTGGCAATGTAACTATGGTGATGATCACCGTTCTCCTTGCTGTAGAGAAAGCTGTACCTAAAGATCATCAGTGCAAGGAACTCCCTGCTTCTGCTTCATTCATTATGTGGGTGTGTGCTTACTGATCATCACCTTAGCTGTCCTCAGATTAGCAGTCATCAGGCAGGAATCTCCAATATAAGATAGCAAACCCTGACTTCTCCGTAAAGATGGCTGCCTCCACACAGTGCAGAACTAGGCATTGTATGTCAGTAATGGGGATATGATTAACTGTAAACAGAACAAAGGTAATAGGCAGTGCCTGTCATGGTGCAAGAGAGTCGAGTAGAGTGGCCAGAGCCTTGTGTGTGGGTCTGCAGGACGGGAGCAAGGCAAGCTGAGAGTGGGACTGGCAGTGCTGTCTGGACAGGAGCTGGATTGAAGGGACCACCTGATGCTGAGAGAGACTGTCACTGTGACTCAGGAGGGGATGTGTCATGTCGGTGATCTGTGCTGCTGCACACGGCCATCAGTGTCACTGTGTGAATCAATTTCATGTTTTTGTGCCGCCCATTCTAATTTCTTGCCCTCCTGAGTCCTGTCCCCGAGCTACTTACTTACTACATCGAAAGTAAAATAAGAAATATGTTTTTCTGCCATAATATCACATTGCTAATTGCATATTGTACTTGTTTGTAACCCAAATACTGAAATTTGCACTTAAAACTGTAATTTTTTAACTTCTGGAAATGTCAGTAAAAACGTGGCTGTGCCAGTACATTTTGGGAGTTGCGTCAGTAAATTTCAATCCGGTAGGTTGGCAACACTTCTTTGATCTCCGCTACAGCTATACTGTTCAGGTCTTCTTTAAGAAAGTTTAAAATTGAATATTCAGGCTGGGCATGAGCTCACTTGTAATTGGTACAGTTTAAAGAATGACCTGTGGTGTCTGTTTCACTTTGCAGGTAAGACTGTGGTGCAGTTAAATCAGAACAGTAGTGCAATGATTCATTTCCAAAGCTGTAGGGAACTTCTAGCATGAAGATTGTTGTTACAGCACTCCCTTGTATATTATACGTGTAATGAAATGGCTAAGCTACTCACTTTATTAAACGTTTTGTAAGCCCATAGGGAAATTCAACATTTCACATACAATAAAGAAGTAATTTGCAGTTTAACAGAAAATAGACTCATTTTCCATTACTGCTACAATAAAATTGTATTAGGGAACAAAAAGTCAGCCCAATTGTTAACAGTAACTATAAACCTACAAGTAAAGCAAGTGTCAGTGATTATAAAATGCGTGGTTCCCAGTTACACTACCATATGCTTTTTAGTTGCAAGGAAAAAACTGTGTTTTTAAAGAACATGATATTCACTTTATTTTTTCCTTAGAACTAGTTAACTGGTTTCAGGTCAGGAAAAGCTTGAACATGAGAAGTAAGCATAGTGCAATACACTACATTAGAGGATGGCGCATCGTTCCTGGGGAAGCATCTAAAGAGCAACTGGCACCTTCCATTTCTAGAAGGGTTCCTATAATGCATCCCTATAACAGGGACTTAAAATGAGCAAGCTCTCAGCTGTACCTTCACCATCCGTTATCCTGAGATGAAGAGCTGGCCACATTCTCTCCACAATTACCAATTCCTCACATACTATGCAGTCTTGCTGGCCCAGCATTGTATTTGATGATTTCAGAAAGCCTGTGACTAGCAGAATGGAGAAGGGAAGCAACTTTGGGGGACCAGTGGCACAGCATGATGGAAGCCTGGCAGAGAGTGAAATAAGGTAAGTGTTACAGGTTGTTTCTCTACCCCTATGCCCAGGGTTGGACTGGGGATAAAAACCAGCCCTGGAAAAAAAATTCATACCAGCCCCATAGCATTATTATACCAGCCCAACAGATAACACCACTAAAAAGTGGTAAAGAATCCAACACCTTCATTCTTCCACCCCACGGCCAGTATCCCTCCCAATGTCATTGGATTAACCACTTCAGCCCCGGAAGGTTAAACCCCCTTCCAGACCAGACCATTTTCTCCAATATGTCACTGCTTTATTTTAACTGACAATTGCGCGGTCGTGCGACGCTGTACACAAATTAAATTG
>BLSH010023060.1:1211912-1225201 GCA_018402905.1 Glandirana rugosa
CGAAGGATTGTATAGGGTCCACCACCTGTGTCGACACGTCAGCCCGTATAGTGTTGACTCCTTCCTCGACCCCCTGGTCCGGGCATCCTAAAGTCGATGTCTTCGGTCCCATAGACTGTATCTACTGCTTGACATGGTCTAGAGTCCGTGCGACCTTTTTGTTCTGTTTCGCAAAAGTCGTTAGGTCCTTTTCGAGCTTCTAGATCTTTTAGCCAGGTCTTCCTCATTGGATTCCTAGTATCCGGAGGGTCTCTTGACGGGATTGTTGCGTGAATGAGTAGAGACGAGAAGGGCGTATGGACTTCGCGATCCAGAAGGTCGTGGAACGTGGAACCTTGCTCGAAGACCTAGCGCTTCAGGTATGCGGGAAGAGCAGAGATGAGTAAGTGCGTTGTTAGGGCAGTTCTCTGGGAGGCCTATGATCCTTAGGTTACTCCTTCTGGACCGATTTTCTAGATCTTCGAGCTTTTCCTGGATTGCTGAAAACGCTTTGTCTTGTTTTTCCAGCGTGCCTGAGATCTGGTACAGTTCGTCATCTATGTCAGATACCCTGGCTTCTGTAGCTGAAATCCTACGGGCCTGGTCCCCCAGCTCCTTCCTCAGTTGTGATATGCCCGACTGCACAGCTGTGTCCACCACCTGGGATATGTTAGGAAGCAAGAGGGCTGCCACAGCTTGGGCTATTTTGGCATATTCGTCCGGTCCCTCCGTGATGCGGGGCTCCGGGGGCCTGTATGTCCATTGTTCTTCATCTTTGTACACCCTGGTGTCTGGCCCTGTGTTATAGCGCGGCCTGGAGCGGCGGGTTCTGACCGAGGAGCGGTGAGAAACTTGTCCATCCGATTCCCGGCAGCTTCCCCTCACTGACCTGGTAATTATTTTGGGCTGATTCCCGGTGTAAATGGCAGTATTTGTGCCTGAGGGAGCGGAGCTGTGCGCGCTCACTCCTCTCTCATGAGGCGCCGGAACCGGAAGTCTAGTAACACTTTAACAGCTATGAGAAAATGGAACTCCAGGCTTGCTCTCTTTAAAAACCCATTTTTGGCATAAGCCCTAAGCATGTACTAGGCCGATGCTAACTATCTTTCAAACCATTACTTCTACAGACAAGTGGACAGGTCTTCCTTACACTGCCCATTATTCATGAGCCAGTGTCAAATAGACCTACCCACATGTCTTCATACTTAGTCCAGAGCTGCCCATAACCGCAGCAGATTAGGAAGCTCTAACCAGTCTTAGTTTTGCACAAAAAACATTTAATTGCACCCCTGACACTAGATTCTCAGACCTCTATGGATTTTCTAAAGAGAAGCTGATCCCTTCCCTGACTTCTCTGGTTTCAGACACCATTGTAAAACAATTTATTCATGTGTGTTTAAAATCAAACCTTGATCTGTTGAGCTCTTTTAACAAGTAGACATTAGAGAGCATGTTGTCTTAGAGGAAATGAAAAATACTAATATGCAATATTCCATATTTAACTGACCTTAAAATCTTTCATCCTGCCCATAATAAATATATAAAATGCTAGTTTACATTCCCTTAAAATGTTACTAAACCCAGGACCCTGCACTATATCTGGTCTCTCATAGTACACAGAACATGGAAATGCAATTATTTTAGTAGATATAAACTGCTAAATGCCTTTTCTCATCAACAGTATATAGCAGTCTTGTGACTTCTGTCGGTATCTGGTAAAAGCTTGTAGGAGAATTTTCATTCTCCTCTGACTGTCCTATGAGACTGCATGACCCCTGATCCTCTGACTGTACAGCGCTGATTTGCCCTGTGCAGATCACATGCACTCTCCCAAGAAAAAAAAAACTCTCTAGCAATACACACCAAACTGAGCATGTGCAGAGTGCCCCCAAGGCTCAGCAGATGGATTGGGGACAGTAAAAGACGGGGAGGATCAGAGAAGACAGGATCAAACAGCCTTTTTACACAATGCGGAGGATACTCCACAGTGAGTATAACAAGCATGCTTTACTGCATATACAGGCTGAGCTTACTGTTGTGGGTTTAGTAACACTTTAAAGAGAAATATGGGGCTGCTATTGCTTGCTGAGTTCTTATTTTGCAAATGCTAATTCCATGCCTATTACGCAAACCTCCTGGTCTTAATACTTTTACTTACCCTGAACATAAATGAATATCAGGAATGACAAAATTAGATATTACTCATCTGCATACTTGTGCTGGGTAAGTGACTCAACTTATTAAAAGCAGATGATCAGCATGGCAGCCAGGTAACTAGCAAATGCAGGATGGGAAGATAGCAATCACAGTCTGCATGTTTCTCTCTGGGATGTTTTTTTTTTATCGTTCGCTCAGGGAAGGTTTTTTTATTGTTGATTTTTAAAAGTATAATTATAATTTAAAGTGTATCTCAACCACCCCAAAATGTTAGATATTTCAGCTTATCAGCCCTTAGATGAGGTGTCTATATTATTTTTAATTAATTTGGTTTTTTGTTATTTATAACTGGTGATCCTGCAAATAACACAATTCTTGTCCTTTCATGTCTACGCTATTTTTTTTTGTTATATTATATATATGATAGGAACCATGGTTATCACACAGGATAGACTTTAAAGCAGTATTAAACAAAAACCGAAAATGTAATATGATAACAATATAAAAGTGAACGCTAATAATGAATATGCAGCTAGCACTTAAAGTTGAATACACAACCTTCAAACAAAAACATTTATAACAAAAGTCCATAAATATAAAGTCCTATGTCAGTCAAACAAGCGAGGATATCTGCATTGAACTTCCAAACATCTCTGAAGAGAATAAGGCAGATCCCTTGAGAACGTGCTTTTGCATGAAACGCGTCGGGAAGGGCCTATGCACTGAAGCCTTTACCGCCGAGCCCCAGTGTACAGGGGTGGTGGCCATTATCTTTGTAAGTTTTTGCCATTTTTATTGTTTTTATGCTGCAGCAAAATTTTTAATAAATACTACACTATATAAGCTTTTTTGGGCGTGAGCTTTTTTCATCTAGTGCTGGCTCCCTATCATGCCCTTCCTGTCTGTCCTCTATTCCAGATGAAACCTCTCCAAACGTCAGGATACTGATACAAGGCTTCTAAAGGTCTTATTTTTGGTGAGTGCATAATTATGGTGAAGGGCTGTCTTCACTAAAGAATACTGTGGATCAATTTGGAGTTTAATGCACAAATATTGTCACTTTCTGCTGAGTGTTTTGGCACACCTTATTGTCTTCACGGGTGTTTGGAAGTTCAATACAGATCTCCTCACTTGTTTGACTGACATGGGACTTTATGTTTATGGACTTTTGTTATAAATTTTTTCTTGTTTTAGCGCTGCACTTTTTTGTTTAGATCAAAAATGTAATATATTGCAGTTTACAAATCATGTGGTGTCTGCATTAGTCTTCTATTTTTTATGCCTTGTTGACTTCTATTTGCACCTAGTGATCTGACCAGTAACAAACCTTCTACATTAGAGTGCCCCCACTCTGGACGATTGAGCACTGGGGCACCTTTAGACAGTAGTATTGCCAGTCTGGGAGGGAGGGGAGTGTTAGAAGTACTAGCAGATTTAAATCCAGTAACAAATTGAAGCTGAACTCCAGCTAATACTTTATAATCAGTCACAACAAACCGTTTTTGCCTTTTAGGATAAAGGTGTTATATAAATATATAAAAGCCAATCATTTTAAGCACTCCTGCCAGCAGTGGTGTATTTTCATTTTGTGCTGCCCTAGGCAAGAGTAGAATCGGGCACCCTGCCCCCCCCATGTAAATTTGTCCCACCCCAGCAGCGGTATACCACTCTTATCTCAGGGTCTAATGAGGAAGCTGCAGCAGCTCACAGTGAACAGCTGTGGCTTTCTCATCAGACCCTGATACATGATCGTCCAAGCTCCATATATAGAATTACTGCCCATGATCTGGTGATACCTCACATGTGTGGGACAATTGCTGTTCGCATGTGTGGAAGACTGGAATGTGCAATTATTACTTTTTTTTTATTTATTTATTTTTTTTGCTATATTTTTATTGATGATGTAAACATCCTTGTGACAGCAATAGGCATGTGACAGGTACTCTTTATGGAGAGATCTATAAGACCCAAGATCCCTCCTCTGCACTTAAACACACTCAAAACACCAAGATCTGTGTTTTTGAATACCTTCAATTTTAAAAAAACTGGTGCCGGAAACCGGAAGTGATGTCATGCCTTTGCTTCCGGTTTACTGTTACGAACAGCCAATCAAAGCTGATCCCAACTTCGCTTGGCTGGTTGCTTGGGTCTCCCGGTGAAATGGGAGAGCCCGAGAGAGCCGTGGGAGGGCGTCCCCTCCCACTGCTTGTAATAGCAATCAAGTGGCTAGTAACCCGCTCTGATTGCTATTACAAGAGAGCCAAACGCCAGCTCTAAAAAATGATATCAGGGTGATGTCTGTAGGCATCATCCCTGTACAAACACTGAAAGGTGGTTAAAGAGACGCCCTTGCCCTTCTGCCTGGGGGCGGTGCTGCCTCCTAGACATGTGCAGTTTGTTTAGTTCCGAATCGAAATTCTGACAAATTTTTTATTATTCGGAATTCGGATGCATCCGAATGATCAAATTACATTAGTAACTCTTAGATTGTAAGCTCTAACGAGCAGGGCCCTCTGATTCCTCTTGTACCAAATTGTGATGTAACTATACTGTGTGCCTTCATTTTTGTAAAGCGCTGCGCAAACTGCTGGCGCTATATAAATCCTGTATAATAATAATAATAATAGTAACGATATTAAACTAATCCAAAATAACGGTTAGAATCAAAAAAATTCGCACGAAATTCAATTCGAATCAAATTCAAAAACAATTTGAATCTGATTCGGCAGCAAGTTCGACACAAATTCGAAAAAAAATGATTTTCTAAAAAAGAATATAAAATAGTAGTAATATACTAAAAATAAAAGAATAGTAAAGAATAATAAAAATAAAATAATAGTAAAGAATAGAATTTAATAGAATATAATTAAAGAAAAAAGAATATACTGTATATGACCGTCTTCCAAAATTCAAATTTCGAATAAAATAAATTGGAATTCGATAGATTGGAATAGAATCCAAAACAATGGAAAGCAAAATAATAGAAAATAATAGCATAGAAATTAATAGGAGAATAGATTAGAAAAGCAATAGAACAGAAAAAAATAGAAAGAATAACACCATCTTCCGAAATTCAAATTTCAAATAGAATGAATTTGAATAGAACAGATTAGAATAGAATGCAAAACAATGGAATCCAAAATAATAGAGAATAATAGATAAGAAAATAAGAGAATAGAAAATAAAATAATAGAATAGAAAATAATAGCATAGAAAAGAAAAGACTAGAATAGAAAAAATAGAACAGAATAAAATAATATAGAAAACATATATAACCATTTTCTGAAATTCAAAATCTGAATAGAATGAATTGGAATTCGAATTTGAATAGAAAAGATTATAATAGAAAACAATACAATAGAAAATATGAGAATACAATACAATAGAATAGAAAAACAATACAATAAATTAGAAAGAATATATAACCATTTTCCAAAATTCAAATACAACAAATTTGAATAGAAAAGATAAGAATAGAATAGAAAATAATAGAGAAGAATAGAATAGAACATAAGAAAATGCAATAGAATAGAAAGAATAGAATAGAAAAAAACATTGGGAAATAATACAATGGAATAAAATAATATAATACATAACAATCTTCTGAAATTCGAAATTCGAACAGAATGATTTCCAATTTTGAATAGACTGAATTTGAATTTGAATAGAAAAGATTATGATAAGAGTTGATTGAACTCGTGGATGTTCGGGTTCGGTGGGTTCGGCCGAACTTCGGAAAAAAGTCCGGGTTCGGTACTGAACTTGACCCGAACTTTACTCCGAACCCCATTGAATTCAATGGGCACCCAAACTTTTCGGCACAAAAATTACTGTAAAAGAGTCCTGGAAAGTGCTAGAGGGCTGTAAAATGATTTTAGAACAATAATCTGTCCCTTACAGCAACAGCAGGAACCTGACCCTATAGAACTAGGAGATGATTTTAGAACAATAATCTGTCCCTCTAAGCAGTAGACTCTACCTAGTCCAGTCAGATATTTCTGTAATGCAGGATGAGATGCAATCTGTCCCTAAAAGCAGTAGTAGTAATCTCTACCTATCTATCTGCAATCTGTCCCTAAAAGCAGTAGTAGTAGTAATCTCTACCTATCTATCTATCTGCAATCTGTCCCTCACAGCACAGGCAGCATCCTCTCCCTACACTACCCAGAGAACATGTGACATGCAGCACTGTGACTCCAGCCTCATATAGAGGCTGGGTCACATGATGCACTGGCCAATCACAGCCATGCCATTAGTAGGCATGGCTGTGATGGCTTCTAGGGAAAATTACACTTGTTGATTGGCTGCCCTGCAGCTATTCAACATGCGTGATCAAATACCCGAACCCAGAACTCAAACCCAAATTTTTTTTTAAATGTCCGGGTTCGGGTCCGGGTCACGGACACTCCAAAGTTCGGTACGAACCCGAACTTTACAGTTCGGGTTCGCTCAACTCTAATTATGATAGAATAGAAAATATTAGAAAATAATAGAATAGAAAATGAGAGAGTAAACTAAAATAGAAAACCAATAGAACAGAATAGATTAAAATAGAATATATAACCATCTTCTGGAACTCGAACTTCGAATAGAATGAATACAAATAGTAAAGATTAGAATAGAATAGAAAATAATAGAATAGAATAGAGGATATGAGAATAGAATTTGAATACAAAAGATTAGAATAGAATAGAAAATAATAGAACAGAATATAATAGAACATATGAGAATACATTAGAATAGAGAAGAATAGAATGGAAAAACAATAGAAAATAATATAATAAAATAGAAAGAATATAATATATAACTATCTTCCGAAAATTTGAATTTCATATAGAATGAATTCCAATTTCAAATAGACTTGAATTTGAATAGAAACGATTATAATAGAATAGAAAATAATCGAAAATAATAGAATAGAAAATAAGAAAATAAAATAGAAAATAATAGAATAGAAAAACAATAGAACAGAATAGATTAAAAATAGAATATATAACCATCTTCCGAAATTTGAATTTTGAATAGTTTTGAAAAGTTTAGAATAGAATAGAAAATAATAGAAAAAAATATAAAAGATTAGAATAGAGAATATGAGAAAAGAATAGAATAGAAATACAATAGAACAGAATAGAATAAATTAGAATATATATATATATAAAACCAGTTTCCAAAATTCAGATTTTAAATAGAATGAATTCAAATTCGAATTTCAATAGAAAAGGTTAGAACAGAATAGACTAGAACATACGAGAATACAATATAATAGAAAAGAATAGAATAGAAAAACAATAGAAAAGAATATAATAAAACAGAAAGAATATAATATATAGCAATCTTCAGAAATTAAAATTTCAAATAGAATGAATTCCAATTTCGAATAGACTGAATTTGAATTCAAATAGAGAAGATTATAATAGAATAGACAATAATAGAAATGAATATAAGAGAAAATAATAGAATAAAATAGAAAATAATAGAATAGAAAAATAGAAGATTAAAGTAGAATATATAACCATCTTCCGAAATTCGAATTTCGAATAGAATAAATTTGAATTCAAATAGAAAAGATTAGAATAGAATAGAAAATAATCAAAAATAATAGAATAGAACATAAGAGAATACAATATAAGAAAAAAAATAGAATAGAAAAACAATAGAAAAGAATATAATAAAACAGAAAGAATATAATATATAGCAATCTTCCGAAATTAAAATTTCAAATAGAATGAATTCCAATTTTGAATAGACTGAATTTGAATTCAAATAGAGAAGATTATAATAGAAAAGACAATAATAGAAATGAATATAATAGAAAATAAGAGAATAAAATAGAAAATAATAGAATAGAAAAATAGAACATTAAAGTAGAATATATAACCATCTTCTGAAATTCGAATTTCGAATAGAATAAATTTGAATTCAAATAGAAAAGATTAGAATAGAATAGAAAATAATCAAAAATAATAGAATAGAACATAAGAGAATACAATATAAGAAAAAAAATAGAATAGAAAAACAATAGAAAAGAATATAATAAAACAGAAAGAATATAATATATAGCAATCTTCCGAAATTAAAATTTCAAATAGAATGAATTCCAATTTTGAATAGACTGAATTTGAATTCAAATAGAGAAGATTATAATAGAAAAGACAATAATAGAAATGAATATAATAGAAAATAAGAGAATAAAATAGAAAATAATAGAATAGAAAAATAGAACATTAAAGTAGAATATATAACCATCTTCTGAAATTCGAATTTCGAATAGAATAAATTTGAATTCAAATAGAAAAGATTAGAATAGAATAGAAAATAATCAAAAATAATAGAATAGAACATAAGAGAATACAATATAAGAAAAAAAATAGAATAGAAAAACAATAGAAAATAATATATAACACAATAGAAAGAATATAATATATAACAATCTTCTAAAATTCAAATTTTGAATTTGTTTGAATATGGTAGAGATATTTCGAATCTGATTTTTTCGAATGCAGTAGAATTTTTGTCAAATGTGGTCGATTTTTTTTTTCAAATTTGAATACGAAACAAATCCTGAAAATGGACGTAATGAATAAAACAAATTTAACAAAACAAATTTAGTTAAATAACGAATTGAAACTAAACTAAGCTGCCCAAAGCAAACGCCTTGTTTGCCTGGTGGTAGATACACCCTTGCCTACCAGCGTTAAATAGTTTTGTCTCATCCCTGTGACTGCAAGAGAGCTTTTCTTTTAAAAGTCAGACTTACTAGCTGAACTACCAGATGAAAATAGAAGAAATAAAGCCTAAAAATCATAATGAATATAGCCATCACATCTAAGAATTGTCAAGCTGCAATATAATAAATGCTTCCTTTTGCATTAATATTGCTTTTGCGTTAATACTGCTTTAAGCATGCCTACCTTTATTCATCTCCATTACATGATGGATTAATGAGAAAAAATGGTTTGCACTTTCTTTTCAGTTCACAAGAAATGACAAGGACAGAGCATTTATGGCAAAATCAAGGAACAGGTATTTTCTGTGCTTGCTGAAAATGTTCTTACCCTGAAAAATAAAGCAGCCACTACACCAACACTGGTAATCTGCAATATATATATATATATATTTAAATTATTTTTTCATTTTTTAAAATGTGTAATTAATTCAGTTTAAAAAGCTTTAGATACACTTTAACTTGTTTGTTTTGAGGGATCTCTTTCAGTCTCCCCCCTTCACTCTTGTCACACTGCTACCTTATTATTTGTATTTATAAGCTGTCAAATGTAATAAGACATTTCCTGATCATGTGTATGTGACAGTCAGTGGAGCCAGTGTGTTTCATATGTCCTGAATTTCCCAGGACAGTGTGCTTTTCATCTATGGAAATATGTAGCAGTGCATGTTTATTGTCCTAGCATTCAATCTGTGCACAATTACTACATTCCTATACCCATTACACACTACCTGAGGTACTTAAAGCTTCTATAGCCTTTCAGCAGTTACTGTCAGATCACATGTGATGGCTTTGATTTTCTGTTTTTTATATAATTAGATTTCTTACCACCATATAAATCACAGTTAAATCATAATCTACTTTTTTATGATGGTATTAAATCTTTGGTAACTTTTTGGTTTGCCAATGATGTACTTTTGTTGTTGTTTGTTGCATTCAAACTGTGGGGTGCAAATCATCTGTGGGGTGCACTGTTTGTTTCAGCTGCGTTTGTTTGTTCCTGTCTAATGCTGGATGATGATCATCTAAAGCAGCCTTTCTCAACCTTTTCAACACCGAGGAACCCTTGAAATAATTCTCCGGTCTCGGGGAACCCCTGCTAAAAAGTAAAAATTTACAACTCATGATACATTACTGTGATGGTCAATGGGAAGGATTCCCCCCTTACAGATAGCTAAAAGGATCAATGGTATCATTGGGAATTTATCTGAGAGGTAGAAATTGACCATTGCTCAAGGAACCCCTAGCAACCTCTGGGGGAACCCTAAGGTTCCGTGGAACCCTGGTTGAGAATCCCTGGTCTAAAGCAATGTGAAAAAAAGAAAGTGAATTTATGTTCACTTCATTCATCTAAAACAAGTATTCCTAAACATTACTTGATGTTTAACGTAAATGCAGGTTCTTTTCTTTGCATTTTGTTCATCTCACTTTAGTATTATGGCCTGTAGAAGAGTTGATTTTGGACTAAGTTGTTTTGTATATCTCCAGGGAGCTGTGCATTTCATAATAAATGGCAGTTTAAGGCTGCTGACATTGCTTCCTGTCTATCATGATGTATGAAAAGCTGAAGTGTCAACTATTGGTGACTCTTGGCTCGTTGAGATGGACAGCCGGGTAGAGGGGATGGTAAAACAGGCAACTGGGCTGTGGTTGCAGTGTGATCTTGCAATGTAGAATTGCCATTTGGTAATTCAAAATTAATTTTTGGACAGTGTGTACTGTTCTAAGCTTTACTACTCCTCCATTTGAGTCCTATTTACAATATGCCTGTTTAATTTCATTACCAGTGGCCCACCCCACCTCTGTATCTATTCTCCGGATGGTATTTTGGTTTGTATATCCCTTCCAATTCTTGTTATCTTGGACATTTACCAACATTCTATCCCCGCATACAGTATTTTATTACTATCTATATATATTAAACTGACTTCAACCCTCTGGACATATTCAACCTAATTTGGGTTTTGGTCTTGTGTTTGGGACTCCAAATCAGTGGTTATCCAAATTTATAGGTTCTCCTGCCTATATTTATAATCACCACAATTTGGTATGTATGGACTAGTTGTCCCATTAATACTACAATGTCCTATTAGAAATGCTCTGCCAACTCATTTTATGTGACACTTAATACTGTTATTCCATCTACCCAGCCTTTGGTGGTCTACTTGCCTGCTCCCACACTCACCCTGAGGGAACCTTTTGACCTCCTCTTAAATGGTCCCTTGCCATCTGTGGTTTATCTAAAATTCAGGGTAAGCATCATTAGTGATTACCACAACTGTTGAAACTGTACTTAGTATTTTGCACCTTTTTCAAATAGCTCTCATTACCTTAATTATATATTTTGTGGTATAGGAAATCCAAGTTCCATTTGAACTCCTGAGGAAGCAGTTTAACTGTGAAACATGTTGAGTACTGGCTAACTGTATATTCCTTCAACGTATATGTCATACATAAAGTGATTGTAAAGGATATTTTTTTTTAAAATAACAAACATGTCATACTTACCTCCTCTTTCCTCTGTGCAGCACAACCGCTGCACAGAGTGGCCCCTAACCTTGTCTTGTGGGGCCCTCCAGCAGTGCTCCGCGCTCCTCCTCTTCTCAAATGACCACCAGGTTTCACCCGTGCAGGCACGCACCCGAGTCCTGCTGTTGTGTGTATTCACACAAACAGTGGGACTCTGCCCCGCCCCCCGGCTCCTGGGTCACTGGACTAGATTGACAGTCGCGGTAGCCAATGGCTCCCCAGCTATCAGTCCAGCCAATGAGAACTGGGACAGCTTGAGTGAGCTCCGAGGCTAGTCCCCGCCGCGGAATTGGTTCGGGCTCAGGTAAGTAAAGGGGGGCTCGGGGGGACTGCTGCAAGTGAAAAGGTTTTTCACCTTAATGCATAGAATGCATTAAAGTGAAAACCCTTGAGGGTTTACAACCACTTTAATAGTATCGGTACAACACCATAGTCACAGTTAAGCCATTGTAATGGGTTATTTTTAAATCCTTGATTTTAATGTGTATTTTTTGTACTCTCTTTTGCAGGGATATGCAATTAGTGGACCTCCAGCTGTTGCAAAACTACAAGTCCCATCATGCCTCTGCCTCTGGGTGTCATGCTTGTGGCTGTCAGAGTCTTGCTATGCATCATGGGACTTGCAGTTCTGCAACATCTGGAGGTCCGCTAATTGCATATCCCTGCTCTATTGTAATGCTTTTGACGGTACCAGGAAAATCCTTTTGCCCCCTCCCCATTGTATTATGGTCTAGAATTTAAAATTAAAAGTAAAAGAAAAATACACTCAGGAGATGGCAGTAGCACCTTCTGAATGTCAGATGCTACTTTAACACCCTCTAAAGCAATCCACCATGGAAGCAGTACCACTAACGTGAAAGAAGACAAAGAAGGTAAGAGAGTAAAGGGGTTTTGAAAAACTGATGTTATATAACAATGTGATTATATGATATAATGATCATTTTGATAAATGGATTGTAATTGTCTTAGAAATGAATAGTACTAAAAAATTGCTTCAATCAAAAATGATTGCTTTACTCAAAAAGAATTGATCGGTACTGGTAGAAAATTGAATTATATTTGACAAAATCAATCTCTTCTTTGTTAAAATGTATACATAGCCAAAACTTTTTGTATTCAACACGTTTTGAATGGAGTGCAGAAGTTGAAACCCCTATCATGTTATTTTTGCTGTCTGTGTACTGCTGGGTAGATTTCCTTTTACTTCCAGTCTTGGAGACGCAACAGGAAGTGAGAGGAAATTACACAAAGCAAATGGAATTCCCATCTTAGATGGAAGACACTATAGCATTTGTCCACATTCAAAGATCCACCTATTGGTTGACAACCATAAAATGAGGGATTTTCCTTAGCTTTCTGTCTCAATAATAATGGTCACCAGACAAATAAAACTTAGCAGTGGGTTTAACCCCTCCCTAATCTATCCAAAATATTGCCTTTCCATACACTTTAACCACTTCAGCCCCGGAAGGATTTCCAGCTTTAGGACCGGAGCCCTTTTTGCGATTCGGCGCTGCGTCGCTTTAACTGACAATTGCGCGGTCGTGCGACGTTGTACCCAAACAAAATTTGCGTCCTTTTTTTCCCACAAACAGAGCTTTCTTTTGGTGGTATTTGATCACCGCTGCGTCATTTCTGATCGCCGCTATAAACAAAAGAAGAGCGACAATTTTGCAAAAAAACCCAAATTTCTTACTTTTTCCTAAAATACAAATCCAAAAAAAAAATATAAAAAAACATTTTTTTTCACCGTTTTTGGCCGATTTATATTCTTCCTCATATTTGCGATAAAAAAAATCGCAATCGGCGTTTATTGATTGGTTTGCGCAAAAGTGGTCGCGTTTACGGATGATGAGAATTCATTTTTGGGGTTTTTAATTTTTTTTTATTTTTTACTAAA
>BLSH010023060.1:1225211-1237487 GCA_018402905.1 Glandirana rugosa
ACACTTCGACGTTCCGAAGTGACGGCCAAAGGAAACGGTGTTTACCACCGCCGTCGTGGGCTCTTGTCTACCTTTGTAACCGACCCGACGACTGTAACGAACTAAGGTCCTGTTCACAGGATTTTAATTTTCAGTAGTTGATGTCATACACATCGACGACTGAAAAGTAAAAAAAAAGACCCCCCCCCCCTGAGGCGAAATTTCACTCCCATCTTAGATGGAAGACACTATAGCATTTGTCCACATTCAAAGATCCACCTATTGGTTGACAACCATAAAATGAGGGATTTTCCTTAGCTTTCTGTCTCAATAATAATGGTCACCAGACAAATAAAACTTAGCAGTGGGTTTAACCCCTCCCTAATCTATCCAAAATATTGCCTTTCCATACACTTTAAAGCGGAGTCCCCCCCCCCCAGAAAAAAAAATGAAAAGTCAGCAGCTACACATACTGTAGTTGATGACTTTTAATTTTAGGACACTTGTCCTGGAATCAAGCAATGTCAGCAGCCCAGCCAATGTTTCCATCTGTTCTCGGGTGCTGCCGCCACCATTTGTGGCAAAGGAAACCGGCAGTGAAGCCTTGCAGCTTCACATATGGTTCCCTACTGCACATGCGCCAAGTGTGCTGCGCTTTCTGAATGGCCCGGCAGTAAGGGAAGGAGGAGGGAGGCCAAACTTGGGAAGATCACTCAGAAGAGGAGATGGGTACCTGTCAAAAACAGGTACCCGCTCCCCACCGAAATGTGCCAAATGTGGCACCGGAGGGAGGAAGCAGATAAGTGGAGCTTCCATGTTTGGGTGGAACTCCGCTTTAATAAACATTTTTAGCAAAAGAAAATTTGAAAGAGTCAAATCTATGATTGATTATTTGTTTTTGTGTGTTTGGCAAGCATAACTAACCTAGAGTTGTAATGAGGGGGAGTAGTGTTCTAGAAAACAGTATAGTTTTAACCCCTTCCCACCAACCGCACGCATATATGCAGCCTCTAGATGAGTGGGCTTTAACGCCAAGAGGCCCTATATATGTGGCCCTATGTAAACACAAAACTGTGCTGAGAGCGCACACCCTTCTCGCTCCCAGCACAGTCACCGGCGGGGACTGGAAAACTCCCAGTGCTTATACAATCCATACTTGTGATCGGAGAGCCAATCACAGTGGTCACAATGCCCACCTCTGTCTCCTGGCATCTAGAAGTTCCTAAAGGGTTGGGCGGCGGTGGAAAGAAGGGGTTAATATATAATATAATGAGCTTTCTCCTAGACTCAGACAAGCTGGTCATACACTAGATTTTTGAACGGACATTTGTAGAAACATTCGCAGTACATTCGATGGCTTGACAGATGTCGTTCCAAAGTACATCAAAATATTGTTTCTTTTCAACATTTCCTTTTGGAATTAATGCAATTTCCTGAACAAAAAACACATTCACTGAGGTTCATTCATTCCAGAAAAAAATTTCCATCCTGCCCCTTAATAGTTTCTTCACTGCAGTCAAAAATGAATGTTGATTTGACCCCACTAATGATTACAGCTTTACTACCCTCTCCTTAGCAGGACAATTATGGTAGGCTGGAAAGGGAAAGGGGGGTTAAGGAAATGTTTTAAATGTTTTTCCAAATGCTGGGCTTTAGTTGAAGAAAAAGGGGAGTCTTTGTTGGGGAACAAAATAAGATGCAGATTAAAGGGGAAGGAAAAAAAAGAGGTCACAACTACAGAAGGTGGCAGAAGAAATAGAACGTTTATGTTGCTCTCAAACCAGGGGGAGTGCTACTCTCTGCCCCCAAATACAGTGAAAGCGCTAAAAAGTGATCCATGTAGGAAACTGGTACAAAACAGAATACATTTCGGCAACCAAAACCATCATTTTGGACTCCTATATTTGGAACCATCATTTTTGTTTTCTGCAACTGAAAAATATTTTATTTGCATTTTTTTTAATAACCTACACATTAGTGAGGCTCAGGATTAGTTGTAGCATACTATATATATCTTGACCTTAAAGAGGAACTGCAGTCTGCTCACATAATTTTTAATAAAACATATTTGCCATCCTGAAACTTCCCTCCAACCATTTTGCATATTATTTTACATGTACTGTGATTCTGTACTTGCCAAATATGATGCAGAAATCTCCCTCCACTAAGTCTGGCTGCAATCATTTTACCTGTGGGCAGCTGAAGCTGAAGCCTGTTCACTTTCTGGATTTACACAAACACACACAGGCACAACTCCAGCCCTGCAGCTCTCATTGGCCCTCCTATGACTCATCCCCCCTCCCTTCCTGGCAAACTCTCACAAGAGTGAGAGAGCAAGCTGTGCATGATGTCAAATGCCAAGGCATTTTACCAGACAAGAAAGAGGAAGTGGGCTGTATAAGGCATTTAACCACTTCAGCCCCTGAAGGATTTCCCCCTTTAGGACCAGAGCCCTTTTTGCGATTCGGCACTGCATCGCTTTAACTAAAAATTGCGCGGTTGTGCGACGTTGTACCCAAACGAAATTTGAATCCTTTTTTCCCCACAAATAGAGCTTTCTTTTGGTGATATTTGATCACCGCTGCGTCATTTCTGATCGCCGTTATAAACAAAAGAAGAGCGACAATTTTGCAAAAAAACCCAAATTTCTTACTTTTTGCTAAAATACAAATCCAAAAAAAAAATAAAAAAACATTTTTTTTTCATCGGTTTTGGCCGATTTATATTCTTCCTCATATTTGTGATAAAAAAAATTGCAATCGGCGTTTATTGATTGGTTTGCGCAAAAGTGGTCGCGTTTACGGATGATGAGAATTCATTTCTGGGGTTTTTATTTTTATTTTTTTTTACTAGTAATGGCGGCGATCTGCGATTTTTAGCGGTACTGCAATATTTCAGCGGACATGTCGGAACATTTTGACACTTTTTTGGGACCATTGGCATTTATACAGCGACCAGTGCTATAAAAATGCACTGGTTACTGTGTAAATGCCATTGGCAGTAAAGGGGTTAACCTGCAGGGGGCGCTCTAAGGGTTAACTGTGTTCCCTGGGCGTGTTCTAACTGTGGGGGGACTGCCCTAGCTGGGGAGGGGAAGTGATCACAGCCTCCATCATGTAGAGGAAGGCTGTGATCACAGCCCTTCCCCCCTCACAGAACGAAGGTCTGTGTTTACTTACACGGACCTCCGTTCTTTCACTCCGTGGGGGGGGCATCGCGGGTGGCCGGCGGAGATCGAATCCGCCGCACCCGCTCCCTGGCCCTCCTCGGACACAGAAAGCGCGCGGGTGCGCCTCTGGTGGCGCGTGCGCGCTCACTGGGCTCGATCTCGCAGCCGCCGTCATATGACGGCGATTTGCTCAATAGAGCCACCTTGTCCCCGTCAATTGCCGACCAGCGGTCGGCAAGCGGTTAATGGCAGAAAAAAAAAGTTTTACTATCCAAAGTTAAAACAGCAAGGGCAGAGGATTTAATAAATGGAAAGATGAAAAAATGAGTTCCGCTTTAATACAGATAATATAAAAACTCCTGATTTAAAAGACTGTATATTTGTTTATTATCTGTTTTGTGGCATATATTTTATTAAAATAATAGTAATTCAGTGTAAATGTCATGCAATGTACAGAGTGATATGAAAGCGTCAAATTAGTCAGAAAACCTTTGTAAGCAATAATGTGTGCTATAATCATTTTTTACATTTCATGACGGCTCAATTGTGTATTTTCTGTAAAGGTATATTTTGAACTGCTGTTGTCAGTTACCTGATTTGAATTTTGATGAGATTATATTCACTAGTTCACATTTCCATTCTTGTATTGTAAAATTTCATACATAGAAATGTAGATGCCTTCCGTAGCCTTTAAATTGTATATTATGGAAAATGAGTAACATTGTAGACTGGTAAAATAGACACAGTTCACATTTAGTGTCCATTGTTTTTAAACAGGTCAGACTTGATCCATAGACGTTCAATCAATGTGTGTAGCTGTGAAGCAGTACTAGTAAGAGGAAAACTAGCTTATATATGTAATAAATAACTATGGCTGCACTTATTAATTGACAAATATTACACACAAGTAAGATATTTCAACATTTGTACACTTTGATAAGATCATATACACATATAATTCCTAAATAAACGTATAAAGATTGATTTTCCTTTAAAGTCAACCTGGACAGGGTACACCATAGACAGTCTTGCACGATAGGCATCCTCGGTAGATATTTTATTTAATATATTCATTTACATTATTTCTGTATTAATAACATTTACCAAGGCAACCAATATATTTTTTTAATACCTATAATATTTTATAATTTACTCATTAACACAACAACTTGGTTACAACCTATTGTATGAGTTAGTTCCTTTAATTAAACACATTTTTCCTTTAAATGAATTTACTCAAATTCATCCTTTCTACATTGTATTCTTTAACAAATTCATCAATTTGTGAAAAGTGAAGAATAGAATTGCTAGGAAAGCAGGTAGAAGGGTAATAGTGACATCTACTGGTATCCTCAGTAAACCAAATGCAAATGGAAGATGTAAAGCCAGTAGATATTTATATATTCAGGTTTCATGTGTTGCAGAGCTTGATCTGAAGCTGTTTCTCTAAAAAGGCAGCAAGCATATTTAAAAATTCAACTTGCAGTCTCTGGTCCATTTTTTTGGACTCCTGCTCCAGCTAAAGGCACCAGAAAGTGCAGATTAAAACAAATGATGAGCTATGTAGCCTTGTATTCATTGGCACTCGACCCATCTCTGCATCTCCATGCATGTTTAATTTCTGCAAACAGCATTGTTGATTATTTTTTTAATTGTTTTAATATAAATACATGGAACATTTAATGGAGTGTGTACTTCCCTCTGACAAGGGAAAAAAGGGATATAAGCTCTTGCTTCAGATATCTTTTTTTGCAGTGTAACATTGTTACTTGCATCTTTCTTGCAGCGTGCTACTGTTGATCACATTAGCCGCAGAAATGCTCTATATCAATTTTTTGTTTGTTTGTTTCAATATTTTTTCTTTTTACCTCTTAATTAACCTTCATTCTATTTAGTTCTAATTAAAGTCATTCTCCCCATCTCTCTTTAATTTTTTTTTTTATATTTTAAATCATTTTCTTACCATTGATTTACACCCTTTTTGTTTATCTATTTATTTTTGGTAAAACACACAAAGTTAAATCAATATATAACTTGCAAATAATTTCACCATTCTTTGAAACATAAACATTAGTGTTGGCATTAGGGAGCAGAGTTTTTTTCCTTTTCTGAAATCTTGGTAAAATTGTGGTTTTTAGTGGCATTTAAATTTAAATGTCAAGTAGGCTTTAAAGAGCTCCTGAAGGCTTTTTCTGAATATGTTTAACATGTTGTTTTTTTACATTTTGAAACTATTACCCTTCCTGCTCATAAGAAAAAATGGGGTGGTAGCTGCCACGGACATTACTTTTTTTATTTGAGGTGTTTTAAACCACAGGTCTCAACAGATGTGAAAATAGCACCTTGAAAATGTATAAAGACTGTATGTTGCGGTTTTTATTTTTATTTTATTTGTTTGTTTTTCCAATCTTTGTGTATTTTACTGTTATTTGATATTAAACAAAAAGATAATTGAAAAACTGAAATAACAACAATTTACACCAAAGACAAACAAAACTCCAAAGAGAAAGGCTAAATTGATTTACAAAAATGCAAAACATTTTCCTCTTTCCTTGTATTTTGTTGCCATCTGAGGCTTTTTTAAAGAACAGGAAAAAATGTTCAAATAGGAATTGACAATTTTCAAGGGACAGAACACTTTTTTATATTTAAATGAAAAGAATAAAAGAATAATAAAATGTACCTAAAAAATCAAAAAAGGGTGTACATTTTTCAAGTTGCTATTTGGACAACCTTTTTTATAGTTTGTTTGAGGTTTACAAAAGCTTTAGTAAATTAAATTAGCTAATAAAGGTGTTTTTGAAATTGCAGATCTTTTTTTTTCTAAAATCAGAAATGGTTTTATTGAAAGCAATTAACAGTTTCCAATGTACAAACATTTCACAGTTATGTATTATTCATACAGGACACAGTCGAACATACAGTACCCAAATTCGGCAGTCTAGATCCACATGATCCCACCATTTCCACCATTTTGCATTTAATGATTACATTTACAGTTTTACATTCCCCCCCCCCCCAGACAATTTGATTTAATTAGTGGGGTACTGCAAAAGCCTAGACATTACCAGGTCTTTAGGACTCAGTCTAGGTGTATCAAGCCAGGGATCCCATATCCTTTCAAAACTACCCGGACTTCCTCTATGTTGGTAAATATATCATTCCATAATAAGGGTGTTACCCATATTTGAGATCCAGGTTTTTACCTTAGGCGGGGAATCTGACTTCCATCCTACCAGTAAAAGTTTTCTGGCCTGGAATAGAGTCCGAGTCATATCCTCAGGCACTACCTCCTCCAAAACCCCTAATATACAATGTATGGGGTCTAGTGGAACATTTGTCTGGAACATCCGATTGAGTGTGCCGAGCACCTCGCTCCAGTATCAATGGAGTTTCGGGCATCTCCAAAGGAGATGAATGAGGCCCCCAGTGTGTTGTCTGCATTTGCCACATAAAGGGTCTGCTAGTTTACCCATTTTATAGTTTTTCGGGGTATAGTGGATTCTCAGTATTATGTACAACTGGGATACTTTTTGTGCTATGTTTAGCGAACAGGTGGAGACAGCTTGCAGAGCTTTCTCCCACTGTTCCCCCTCGATAGGTCCCAGATCTTCCTCCTAAAGGGATGCTGCCCTGATGGGATGTGATCATAGACAGTAAGTGAGCAACATCTGGTAGCATTGTGATATAATCCCCTTAGTTTCTGTAGTAGCTTGCAATAAATGGAAGATGGGAGTGGGAGACATATTCCAGTCACCCACGTCCCCCTGTGCTCCTACTGCATGCCAGAGCTGTATATAAGAGTACAACATAGTGGTTGGCAAGTTAAATCTGGTCTGTAATTCCACAAATGATAGCAGTTTACCATTTTTAAATATTTGTGACAGCAGCTTTATCCCGAAGGAGCGCCACCTAGGCCTCTGCTGCAATTTGGCCAGCTCAACGTAGGATGTGTTATCCCAGATTGGGCTGTGTTCAGTGTATCCCATCACCTCCTGCATCTGTCTGCCCTTGTTCCATATTTTTTGAATCAGTGTGAGGGTGGGCTTTTGTTTATTAGACTTGTGGAACTGCTAGCCCTCTAGTCCCATCCGTGCAGTTTCCACCCCAGAAGCATGCAGCATCAGCCTGGCTGAATAGCCTGTTGGGTTATGGGACATGGTTCAGGATTTATCTCTGTGTAAAATGATTGATATATAATGTTAATTCATGCATACCCACGCAATCTTAGCAGAAATGAGTAATAGTGATCCATTTACTTCGTTTTTATTTGATCGCTTTATAGTCCGGTGTTCATGTCTTTTAGCCTGCACACTCCAAGATGGGACATGGGGTTAACTGTGGGCTTGCCTCTGCTCGGTGAGGATTAGATCCCGCCCCCCGGCAGCCTATAACAGTCCCCCTTGCTCCTGAGTGGAGCAGGATCTAAAGGAAAATGCAGAGTGCATTGAAACGCGTCATCCCATTGGCCTCATACAGCACCAATGTCACTTCCTGTCCACAGGACTTCCTGGTTCTGGCACTTCCTGCTCCCAGTGCATTCCACCACAGCCAGCCTCCATCTGCTCATCGGCATATGCACCCCCAGCAAGACCACAGCCCTGGAAAAAGTGACACGGCCCTGGGCTGGGACTTCTTATGATGTGCTTGTTTTTATTCACACCTGTGAGCATGCATTTAGCTTGCTTTTAACCTCCCTGGCGGTAATCCAGAGTGTGGCTCGGGGTGGAATTTCAGTACCATTAGTGGTAACCCCGAGCCACACTCGGGATTGAATTGCCGGATCCAGGCTGGGTTACGCACCTTGTCCCCTGGATCCAGCGATGTCCTCCCGCAGTGTCAGCGTGTCTGTCCCTCCGCCCAAAGCCTCTGTGTGCTGGGCTCCGTTCCCTGCGAGCGTCGCATGGGGACGGAGACCGGCGGGAAATTCAAATAGTGAAACACACAGTACACATACAGTACACTGTAATCTGTAAGGTTACATTGCTGTATGAAATAATTTCACATCCCCTTTGTCCCTAGTGGTTTGCCCAGAGCCCTGCATGCACTTTTATATAATATATGTCATTCTTTCTGCCTGCAAACATGAGAATGTCCATGGCAACCAAAAAGCGTCCCTTTACGTCAAAAGTGGTTTTTGATCAGCTAGAAAACAGCGATAGTAAACAAGAATCATTTGCAGAATTGAGTGATACTGATTTTTGGGGAAATTTATCATCAGAAACTGAAAGTGACGACAGCGACAATTCTGCAACTGAGCAAATTTCAGTGTTTTTGATTTGATTACATTATTGAATACATTTTATTACTATTACGTTATTATTTCTGATAATTATTTATAGTTATTTATTATATTATAATTTATGATTTCATGTTTTAAACTTTTTCATACCTACTACTAGTCTACTAGACTCTTATTTGGACAGATTTAAGTGAGTAATTGCTAAGAATTACAGGCCTACAATATAAAACGCCAAATTTCCATGCAAAATAATCGTACTGCTTTCATCACCAAAAATCTGAAATAATCATACTGCCAGGGAGGTTAATAAATTCTCTGATGGCTTACTGCACTTAGGTCTGGCGCTCCTGTTTCCCCCCTTCTCCTATTCCTACAGAGTTGCTACTGGAGTCACATCCTTTCACATGGACTTTTAGCTCTGATTTATGGATGTACATGGACTCTTGATATGGACTAACTTATCATTGTTTTTATTTCTGGTTTTATGTTGTACATTCCTTTGCATCTTTTATGTACTCCCTACCTTATTGACAGCTTACAGGCACTTAAGGGTTCCCCAGTGTTCTTTTGGCCCCATTCTCATCCCTTATGGGACATGGTTCAGACTAGATGTTGCAGCTGAGCCACTACGTAATACAGCCACGGGTTAGGGAGGGCCAGCCCGCCCCCTGTTTTAGAGTATTGTAATTGTGCAAGTTTGATTCCGAGGGCTTTCATATTCCATAATAGGCATCTAAACAGGGTGTTAACCACCCAAAATATTTTCAGATGGATCACTACAGGGGAATTATGAAGGAAATATAGCAGTTGGGGCATCAACATCATTTTTATCAGATTTTCCTTACCAGCCAGTGATAACTTATTCCAGGTGTTGATCTTGTCTCTAAATCTAGATAGCAGGGGGTAGATATTCAAGGGGCAGTAATCTCCAAGTTTCGGGGAAACCTGTATGCCTAAATAACTGAACTGATCTACCGCTGGGATTGAGCATGTTTCGGGCAGTTCCAGGTCCCTTTCACCTTCAATCACCATCAGGGCCGATTTGGACCAGTTGATGGTCAGGCACGAGAAATGTCCAAAGTTTGAAATTATGGACATAACACCCGTCAGGGAGGCGCCAGTATCTCCCAGAAAGAGCCTCATGTCGTCAGCATATAACATGATCTTTTCCCGTATGTCCCCGTATTCAAATCCCCTGATCTCCGGGTTGTCTCTCACCATGGCCGCCAGGGGCTCTATAGCAATCGCAAGGAGCAGGGGAGACAGAGGGCATCCCTGTCTCCTGCCCCTGCCCAAAGCAAACGCAACCCGCAGATCTTTTGATTGCCTAAGTAGTTACTTCTAAATTTCTGAGTCCTGAACTTATTTCCCATATTCTACATATTTGCTTTTTGAATCAGGTTATAGTAATGAAAATTATATTGATCAAATGTCATGTGTTCATCATGTGTGCATGCACACATGAACATGGCAAATGGATAGGCCAAATGACCAAACAGAGCCTAGTGTGTACATTTGTATGTATAATTTTAGGGACTTTTGAGGGATGGACGTTAATATTTATATATCTACTCTGTAAAGCACTACAGAACCCCTATATTAGTATATGATTATCAAGGGAATTTGTATCTTACTGTTGCTGACCTTCTTCTGAACACGCTAGTTGTCTGGTTGTGTGTAGCAACAATTGGCCTCAATATTTTTTTTTTTAAACAGGGCCTATTCGTGTCACAAAACTGTGCACTGCAATCCATGCTTTGTTACTGTAGAGTGGTGGTATGTTAAACAACCCATTCAAAATGAATATGCTAAAAGTCACAGCAGAGCATGCAAAATTTGAGAAGACTGCATTTTATTGTAACACAATGCACAGGGCACTATGGGGTCTATTTATTAATGTTTTCACACAAGGTGCACATAGCTTTTACCCATGATTTGCCTATTTTTCAATCAAAAATCATTTGGAAAATGTGTGAGTCTTCTGTGAATGCTATGTGAATCATGTGTGAAAACATTTATAAATAGACCCCTATTTGTTGATTTGTGTTTTCTTTGGCATACCGGTTGCATGCATGCTATAAGGTAAGCACATATAGGATGATGATGATTATAATTATTAACAAGGTTGTTCAGTCAAATGTATTTTTTAACAAAGCAAAAATGATGTACATAAATGACAGCCTGCGCTCCAAGACCAAATCGCTAACCAAGTTAATGAAAAATGCCTTATCTGTTCATAACATTTGTTTTTTTTTTTTTTTTTTTTTTTTTTTAATTAAAGCCAATAGTCAAGGATCCTGCTGCCTGGAAAAAGGCCAATAAATTGTCTTGCCTCCTGAAGGAAAAATCAGGCAGTTGCCCCAGTGCACTTGCATATTTTGCAATATTATGACAACCTGCAGCTCTATATTAGGGTGCATGGTCATATATGTAGTTTTGAAATTAACAGTTTTATTGACATATGCAGCATGTTCAATACAGCCTTCAGAGGTTCACCAATGAAATGATCAGGGACTATTATACACATCTATTCACCTGCCAGCCCTGTACATCGAGATGCATCTGTCAAGACACATATACTGTATGTGAGAGTGTGTACAAGGCAGAAATGATTCTTGTGAGTCATGGTTCAAAGCACTACACTATTAAAGAAAACCTGTAGAAAGAGAACATGGAGGCTGCAGTTGTTGACTTCTCCCTCTTAAAATGTTTGCTGTCTGGCTAGTTAACCTGCTCTACTGGCTTTAATAGTTTCTAAATACACAGTCAGATCTGGACCAAGGATACAGATGAGAAAATTAGATGATTTGAGAAAGCGATGTGCCAAGTTTTAAACATGTCAGAATAAAACCTGTTCCTGCTGGCTATTTTAATAAAGAATATTATTTTGCATCAGGGTGTACGGCATTCCTGTTTTTGGTATAATTGACATACAGATGAGAAGTTTTGACTTTACCCTACATTTCTAGTCTTCACGTTTTATTCCGGGTCAGTGTCTCTGACCGCATTAGAGCTAAAGACAGACAGGCAACTAATATTCTTAAAAGAAGGTCAACAATGGCACCTTCTGTATTTCTAACATGGCAGATTTCAGCTTTGCACTTTGCTGCAGTGCAGTAGACACACGGTGGCACTGTTGTTTAAAATCAGTATCTTGTATTGCAGCTCAGATACAAGAAAGTGTGTTTTGTGAAAGCAAATCTTCATATAGTTGAGTTGCCATAAATGCATTGTTATTATATATATATATATATATATATATATATATATATATATGATATTTAATGGCTTTCTGAGCATCATATACAAACTGTAGACTATAAGACCCCTATCACACTGGGCTGATTCCATTCCTATCAGCAGGGGATCAGCTCACAGATCCACTGCTGATCGGAGTAGAGCGGGCAGATGTCTGTGTACGCTCAGTTTCTGCAAAGCGGACATGGACAAAGCCCACTTTGCTCCACGTGGGGACTACCTCTGACTTGTTCTACCTAAACAGAAGTCCCTTTGCTTTTTTTTAATAGACCCGATCAGACCCAGAGGTAGGCGGCAGTGCCGGGACAAGATCATTTGGTGCCCTGGCAAACTAGACCCCCCCCGGATGTAAAGAAAGAGTCAATGTCACTTCAAAACAATACAAACTAAATTAGGTTTAATAAAACAGACTTCACAGGGGAGTAGGTGGGTGGGAGCATGCACCTGAAACAGGCAGTGATGTATGCATTTTGGAGGACTTATGGAAGCACTCTGAAAGATATAAGGGGGCACTCTGGGGGTACTATGTCTCCAGAGAACCCCCTTAATGCCTCAAGAGTGCCCCATTGGGATCAGTAGCAGTAGTGGTGGGGAGAAACGATGGGACCAGGTGCAGAGGGATGATGGT
>BLSH010023060.1:1247049-1262442 GCA_018402905.1 Glandirana rugosa
ACAACATTATGGATATGTTATAATCGTTCCGTCTCTCTCAGTAAATCGTTTCAACATTCTAACAGGATTGATCACAACTCGCTTGGGCCTGACATTGCAAGCCCAGGCATGGCTTGAAAGCCCACAGGCACCGTGCCTGGGCCTGGGCCTGTAAAGTTTTTAGCAAGCCCAAGCCAGGCCCCAAGACGATAAAATAAGGTGCACAACTCTTCGACGTCCCGTCGGTTAGTTGTTCGCAAAGTGACCAAACGGGAATCTTCGGTAGTGTCGGTACGGATGATTACCGTACCGACACTAACCGGTCACGTAGTACACTGGGTCGGAGAAATATTCGACCTCAGTGTCACGACGTCAAACCCGAACGATTTTTGAAATGTCCGGGTCCGGGTCCGTGCCACGGACACCCGAAAGTTCGGTACGGACCCGAACGTTACAGTCCGGGTTCGCTCAACACTAGTTAGGACAATCTTACAACTTTGCTAAATGACTCTCTCTGCCTTGCTAATATTGTATAGGTATTACAACACCTGCAAATAACTGTCTTGTCTTCTTTATTTTTCTCACTAGTTAGTACCATATTGAGAATAGATATCCTGTTGTGTCCATTGACATTAGACCTGGCCAGAGAATCTAGTTTAGTTATACCGATAGCTGTTTAGAACTTGGAATTACCTGATTTAGTATTAAAGGAAGGCACAGTGTAGATAAGAATTCTTACCAGCTGGTGTTTGGGAAAAATAGTTGGTATAAAATAGAATTGGAATTGGGATTGTACAATTACACTGAGTAAAATTATAAAAGCAACACTTTTGCGTTTGCCCCCATTTATCATGAGCTGAACTCAAAGATTTATGACTTTTTCTTTGTACACAGAAGGCCTATTTCTCTCAAATATTGTTCACAAATCTGTCTAAGACTAGGTTCACACTAGTCTGACACGACAATGATCAGACTTTGATCCTAGTTTGCTCTGCAACATCCTACAAAGGTCCTACATCGGACCTACATCGGTCCGACTTCTGTGATCGGGATCCCGACAATACCAGGCACCTTGTGCTCTGGGGATCTTAAAGGGGAACTCCCACCAAATGTAATTTACCAAATTTAAAAAATAATGGCATGGAGTTCCCCCCCCAAGAGCATACTAGGCCCTTCGGTCTGGTGTGGATTTTAAGGGGAACCCCGTGCCCAATTTTTTTTAAAAAAATGGCATGGGGTCCCCCCGAAATCCAAACCAGACTCTTATCAAAGCACACAGCCCGGCAGGTCAGGAAAGGGGGTGGGGATGAGTGAACGTCCCCCTGAACCATACAAGGCCACGTGCCCTCAACATGGTGGGTGCTTTGGGGCAGGGAAGTCCTGCGCCCCCCACCTCAAAGCACCTTGTCCCCATGTTGATGAGGACATCCCGACAACCCTGGCCTCTGGTTGTCGGGGTCTGCGGCCGGGGGGCTTATCGGAATCTGGAAACCCCCAGATCCCAGCCCCCCACCCATTCATCTAAAAAAGGTGTCAAAAATAAACACACTACACAGGTTTTTAAAGTATTTTATTAAATCAGATCCGGCGTCTTCTCCCTCCAATTTCTTCTCCCCTCTCCAGCGTCTTCTTTCTTCTGCTATTTTGCGGGATCTTCTTTCTTATGAGGGGTCTTCTGCCGGTACTTCTCTGCGCCGTCTTCTGCTCTTTTGCTGGTTCTTCTCTCTGCGCCATCCTCTGCTCTTTTGCCGGGCCTTCTCTGCTGCCTTCTCCCTGTGTTCTTCCTCTGTTCTTCTTCCCATGTTGACTCGACGCAATCTCCCGCACAAATTTTGGCTCAGCTGTGTGCAAGGACTTATATTGGCATGGGGCGGGGCCACCCGCTGATGTCACCCCTTGTGACGTCATGGCCCCATCATGCCCCGGGCATGATGTTAGGTAAACTATCAATAGATACAAATCAATACACCTTATGTTCTTGCCACCTCACAAAAAGTATCTGCACAAATTCAAAATGCTTAAGAACATTCCCATATAATCCCAAAACCATATTTACTGATTGCCTTCCACTGAACTTTTTGAAAGTTTGGTTGGTAGTAATAAAACACTTAATCCAATATAAATCCAAAGCCACATACGCGTCCATCCTTCCTTCTGAATTTTTTTGAAGACCTAATTGGTAGTAATTAAAAAATATACAACATGATTACTGTTTTGTATAAATACTTGCTGTGAGGTGGCGAGAGCATAAGGTGAATTAAACCTTGCCTTTTTCAAATAAATATTGTGGCACAACAAGGCCTATTGATCCAGTTCCAGTGGCTCTCTGAATACCAGGACAGTGACTGCATTTGATTGGCATTCACTGTCCAGCCGACAATTTTCTACTGACAATTTTTTGACTTTGTTAAGCCTGAGAGTGCTGACAGGGCCAACTATGGCTCAATTTTCAGCCAATTCAGCAGGACAAAATTCAAACCATGTATGGCCAAATCTAAGTGGAAGTAAAGTCAAAACTACCTGTTCCAGCAGTCTGACACTGTGTGGTCACTCACTGGCATCTATTTTTTTACATCATTAAATGTCCTCAGTTTGGTGGCCACCTTCATTTAACCAACTCTCTACAAGAATTTCATGCCATAAGATAAGTTGCAAGCTCGCCCCCTTCTAATGTGTTAGAAAATGTAATATATTGTAGCTTACCAATCTTTAGATGTGCTGGCTGCATTATTTTTTATAAAGATTTTTTCCCTTTATCCTGCCAATAAAATACTTCTTGTCATAGGGTGGCTACACCCACTTCTTCACTGTATGTATGGAGGAACAATGTAAACACCCTTAAAGAGCAGTATTGTCACCCTGCACAGAGAGTAGTGTTAAATGGACTAATAGATTCAGATTACCTTTACATGGGGGAATAACAAATTAAAGCCTGACTCTGGAAATCTTTAAAGTAGAAGTCTGGTCAGAAAATACCTAAGCTTAAACCTACTCCCATCCCATTCTAAGCCTGCTGCTAACTACCCTGTAAAAGAAATCCACTAAATAATGTGGCTCTATCGTCTGTGTCAAATCCTTGATATTCTCAGGCATGCCTGAAAAGTCCTGCCTCAAAAAAAATTTTTGCTTATACATGGCCTGAAAAGTCCTGCCTCCAAATAAATGTCTGCTTATATTTCTATTGCTTATATGTCTATTACTAAAAAGGAGACAACATCACATACATTTCTACATATTCATGATACAAATGTACATTTTCAAAAATATATATATCATACCAGTAATTATACATTAGAATAAGAGAAATGCCGTGACCACTGGGTTAGCCCACCACCGCAGAGAAATGAAGCATCATATAGACGTAAGGACATGTCCTAGGTCCTAGGAAAAGAAAAAAAAGGAAAAAAAAATGTTGTCTATGTGACTAGCATAGCTAATTGACCATCTGTTCTTTATGCACACAACCTCATATGGGTAAGTTTAGCTACAGATTATATCTTTTTTTCTCTCTCCTTTACTTTTTCATATATAGTGAATCCCTACACCCCCTGTATGGTCTTGTTTGAACTACAATACTTTTCTGTGAGTAAACTGCTTGCTACTTGGTATTCGGGCTGCGTCTTATCACTCTGCATCTTGTACGCAGTGATAGATGTGCGTTTTTTTACCTCCCTTACTATATTTTTGAACACCTAGGTCATGTCCCCACGTCTATATGATGCTTCATTTCTTTGCAGTGGTGGGCTAACCCGATTGACAATGTACATTTGTATCATGAATATGCAGAAATTTATGTGATGTTTCTCCTTTTTAGTAACAGAATGACTAGCTCCAGAAGAAGCGAGTACAGCTCGCGAAACATGTAGAGCTTTTTTGCTGTATATACTTCACATCTCAAGAGTGACCACCACCACCAACGTGTTCCATACCTGGTGTCCAGGAAGTAGGTGGCCATCTCTTGGAGACATCAGGAATAGAAATCTATGTATTAGATATGACTAATGTTTCTCCCTTTGTATGTACTTATTGTTTTTATGGTAAAATCTTTTGTAATTAATAAAAATTGTATTTTTAATATAACCAGTGCCTATAAAGTCCATCCTTCTATATATTTTTTTTTATTCACTATTCAACAGAACGTGGCACTCTGCTGATGTAAATTTGCACACCCAATGGGCCATTGTGGGCTTTAATTGCAATATCCCCATTTTCCACTTACAGGGGGGGTTACAATGGTCAACCTGTAATAATTTATGTGAAAGCTTTATCCCAAAAGTGAAAAAAAACCTGTTTCCGTGCTTACAAAGTGTTATGTGGAGTTTGGCTTTAATTTGTTAGACGAGTCCATCTAAATCCACTAGTGCACCTACTGTAACACTACCCTCTCTAATGATGTTGCTGTCCAAGGGTGTAGCAGCTGTTCTTCCATTTAGAGTGGACACACCCTAAGCCAGGAAGTGTGTTACTAGTGAACATGTAACAAGTCTGCACAGGCCCACACAGCCCACCCATCCTGGGTTATACCATCCCTGTGCCCGGAAGCTTCAACCAGCAAACCGGAAGTGAGCGTGTGGCGCATCCAGTGCCCAAGTCAGCATCTAGTTTAGTCTGCAAATCAGAGGTGCATGCCTGCAGAAATCCCACTGTGGATGGATCATTCAATCAGGAAGAGGACAGCTAACTGTGAGTGTGCTCCCTCCTGAATTAAGGTGGTTGAGATATGCATTATACCCTTTATGTTTCGCATGGGATTATTCTGCAGTGGACTGCACAGCCTCTCAGGGCATACTCTTTTGCTAGGAACTGCAGCTGCTATCTGGCTTCACTTATTATGAGAGGTAGCACCCTTGGCTAACTTGGATATTCTCTCCTTTTCACTTGCATTCTTTTGGCTGTGACTTTCATGCTGGAAATACCACTACCTGCTTTATTATCTGAACCTATGAATGTATATTCCCTAAAGAGCTAATCTATACCCTGCATCAACACCTGCACTGTCTGAACTGTGACTAGTTTGCTGGACATATCAAGTGGCAGTACTATCAGCTGAAGCCTGTATTTGTATACCCTCCAAGTAACCAATTAAACAAACTGCTGATTTCCCATACCGGGTCACTAGTATATGGTGGGACTCTGTTGTGCCTCATTGGGGGCATGGGCTATACACAGGCAAACAATATTCTTAACTGATCCTTATACTGAATTGTGCTGCTCATTATAAATAATGGTCAATCTCAGTAGCTAAGCAGAGCTGGGCCTGGTTAGTACCTGGATGGGAGACCACCTGGGAATACCAACTTAGCTTACTGACACTGGTCACAGAATAGCACTGCTTGTTAAGACAAATAAATAGTCTGGATGTCCCACTGTGTTGACGGACAGCTGTATATTGGCGTGCAATAATAGGGTTTCCCAGTTTTGTTTTCTAGCCTATAGAGTGCTGTATATTCATGTCAGTGCTATTGGTTTACATATGGATGCTCTAGGTGCTCAGTACCATTAATGGTTATTGTTTACAGTTACTATTTTTTGAATAGCACCACGCTTTATTATTGCTAAGGCAAATAAGTAGTCTGGAGGTCCCACTGTGTTGACAGACAACCATATATTGGTGTGCAGCAATAGGGTTTCCCAGATCTACTTTCTAGCCTATAGATTGTTATGTACTTGCGTCAGTGCTATTTGTCTACACATGCATGCTTATGGTTGGGACATGTGTGGACCTTGTGCTTTTAATCAGACAACATTGTCTCATTTTAATATTTGTCACACCTGTTGATATCACATACATTATCTCACAAAAGTGAGTACACCCCTCACATGTTTGTAATTATTTTATTATAACTTTTCATGTGACAACACTGAAGAAATTACACTTTGCTACAATGTAAAGTAGTGAGTGTACAGCTTGTATAACAGTGTACATTTGTTGTCCCCTCAAAATAACTCAACACACAGCCATTAATGTCTAAACTGCTGGCAGCAAAAGTGAGTACACCCCTACGTGAAAATGTCTAAATTGGGCCCAATTAGCCATTTTCCCTCCCTGATGTCATGTGGCTCATTAGTGTTACAAGGTCTCGGGTGTGAATGGGGAGCAGGTGTGTTAAATTTGATGTTATTGCGCTAATTCTCTCATACTGGTCACTGGAAATTCAACATGGCACCTCATGGCAAAAAACTCTCTGAGGATGTGAAAAAAAAGAATTGTTGCTCTACATAAAGATGGCCTAGACTATAAGAAGATTGCCAAGACCCTGAAACTGAGCTGCAGCACGGTGGCCAAGACCATACAGGCCTTGCCATGGTGGACCAAAGAAGTTAAGTGCTAGTGCTCAGCGTCATGTCCAGAAGTTGTCTTTGGGAAACAGATGTATGAATGCTGCCAGCATTGCTGCAGAGGTTGAAAGGATTGGGGGGTCAGCCTGTCAGTGCTCAGTCCATATACCGCACACTGCATTAAATTGGTCTGCATGGCTGTTGTCCCAGAAGGAAGACAAACAGACTAAGGACATGGATTACTGGAACCATGTCCTGTGGTCTGATGAGACGTAATAAACGTATTTGGTTCAGATGATGTGAAGCGTGTGTGGTGGCAACTAGATGAGCAGTACAAAGACAAGTGTGTCTTGCCTACAGTCAGGCATGGTGGTGGGAGTGTCATGGTCTGGGGCTACATGAGTGCTGCCACCATTGGGGAGCTACAGTTCATTGAGAGAGCCAAGAATGCCAACATGTACTGTGACATACTGAAGCAGAGCATGATCCCCTCCCTTCAGAGACTGGACCGCAGAACAGTATTCCAACATGATAGTGACCTCAAACACAGCACTGTTTTGTTAAAGAAGCTGGGGATAAAGGTGATGAACTGGAGTGGAGTGGAAGAGGACTCCAGTGGCAACCTGTGTAGCTCTGGTTAACTCATGTCCAAGAGGGTTAAGACAGTGCTGGAAAATAATGGTGGCCACACAATATTGTCACTTTGGGCCCAAATTGGACATTTTCACTTAGAGGTGTACTCACTTTTGTTGCCAGCGATTTAGACATTAATGGCTGTGTGTTGAGTTATTTTGAGGGGACAGCAAATTTACACTGTTATACAAGTTGTACACTCACTACTTTATTTTGTAGCAAAGTGTCATTTCTTCAGTGTTGTCACATGAAAAGATTTAATAAAATATTTACAAAAATGTGAGGAGTGTACTCACTTTTGTAAGATATTGTATATATTTTTTTTGATTGATGTATTTTTCAATAAAGTTTATAAAAACACTATACCGCGGCTCTTCCCACATCTCGTTTAGAGTAACAGAACCCCTTGTGAGAGACTATGGGGTTGATTTACTAAAACCGGAGAGTGCAAAATCTGGTGCAAATCTGCATGGTAGCTTTTAACTTCAGCTTGTTCAATTAAGCTTTGACATTAAAACCTGAAAGCAGGTTGGTTTCTATGCAGAGCTGCACCAGATTTTGCACTCTCCAGTTTTAGTAAATCAACCCCTATGTCTCTCAAACCCCCCTTTTTGGCAACATGTAACAAGGCAACTATTTTATTAGATGTAATTTGATTAAAATAAAGTAGAGGAAGTAGCAAAACATTATCTTCAAACTAATTTATTTTTGACATTTTGCAAAGAAGAAAAAAGGGCCCATTCAGATGTATATCTTGATTCCATATGACTTATAACTTTATGTCTACTGGTAATTCTTTAACAATTTTATGACCTGAGTCATACCAGTTTAGTGTCCAATATCATTACCCTACTGAGTTGTTTAAAGTGGTTGTAAAGCTTATTTTTCCTCTAAAATAACAAAGACAGGGTGGTGTCTTACCTCCTCTTCTGGGGTCACCTATCAGCACACTCTGCTTCTCTTCTTCTCCAACTGCCCCCTGTAGATAGATTTTTGCTATGGGGTCACTTGGGCAGATGCACTCATGAGCCGGGCTGTGTGTGACCATAAACAAGCACAGAGCAGCTCACCCCCTCCCTTTGTCCTCTACTCCCTCCTCACACGATTTTAATGACAGCAGCCAAAGCCAAAGGCTCACATTGCTATTAGAGGCTCTAGTGAATACAGAAAGAGAAAAAAAAAACTTCCTAGCGCCCTCCTAGCGGCCACCCGCAGATTGACGCTTTTTTATGGTGATTCCCGCTAAGCGTCCACACTGCCGCCGTGAATATACGGTAGGCGGTGTGGAAGTGGTTAAAATAGTGATATGTGTTGCCAAATAGAAACCATGCTTTACCCCCTTGTGATAGGTCTTCACTCCACCACTTCTTGCTGCGATGTGTAGCACCCTCGTCCTAGAATAGGGCTACAGGTAAATTTAGTTATGCTGGGTGGTAGCTAGCCTGGCTAATTTGTAGTGTTTAGTGGTCAAATGGCTTCTCTCCTAATCCTGTTTGGCTGTGGTTTCTCCCTTTTGTCTGTAGGTGGTGCTGTTGCCTTTGACATTAGTGTGATGAGCTACAGGTTCAGGTTATGAATAAGCATACATTTTTCAACTAATCAGACTGGCAGCTATGAATGCTGGGAAACAGTATTTATTTGGGAGAAGTCATGTGATCGAGGTAGGTCTTCCCATCCAGGGCTGTGGCCTGGGTGGATGTGTGTGGAACAGCTATTGGCTGCTAGGCCTGAAGCCTGAGGCCTATCCAGGTGGTCTCCTGACTGCTAAGGCTAGCTGAGGCCTATTCGGGTGTTTAAGTTTCTGTTGAGAAAAGCCAGCTAAACATTCGAGTCTGAGAGAGATGGAGTTCTAAGGAAGCACCAGAGGGCACTCTTCATGAGCTGGAGGCTATGAAGTGGTTGGGAGGACTTAAAGAGAGAACTCATCCAATCAAATCTGTGTATGATACTGTGAGTAAAGTTCAGTTACTAGAGGAGACAGCCTATCCTACAAAGTACAGATGTCCTGGTTCAGCTTAAAGATTCTTTTTCCTGTACTGCTGTCTACCTTATCACACCTATTTTTGTCTCAGGAGTCTGACAATCTGCCTGTTTCTGATCATTACTAAGGGTGTCCTGTGCCCTATCCCCTCTCTCCCACATTTTTCCTAATTGAGAAATAAACTTCTCTCTTGTTTAAGCATAAAAGTGACTGGCGCCCAACTTTCTTTCTTGTTCATCACCCACCATGCCCAATACCCTGCACCCTGAGGAATTATGTCAACCCTCCCTACCTCTGGTAGTCACCATCAGGCTCCTGGAAAATCGGGTTAGTCCCTACATATAATATCACTCTTTATTGTTGGAAAAGCAACAGCAAGTTAAATAAAAGTGGTTAGCACTTTTGCCTAGCAGCAAAAGGGTCGCTGGTTGGAATCCCAACCACGACACTACCTGCCTGAAGTTTGCATGTTCTCCCTGTGCCTGCGTGGGTTTCCCCCGGGTACTCCAGTTTCCTCCCACACTCCAAAGATTTGCTGGTAGTTAATTGGATCCTGTCTAAATTGACCCTAGTTTGTGTATGTATGAATATGAGTTAGGGACATTAGATCGTAAGCTCCTTGGGGGTAGGGGCTGATGTGAATGTACAATGTGTATGTAAAGTGCTGTGTAAATTTACAGTGCTATGTAAGTACCTGACATAAATAAATAAACTAAACTATATATATACATTGTACCTTTTTATCCAGCAGGTGGCACTGCAGTGTTATAGTGTGTTATCTATGGTAATGTAATCACAGGATGTACATTCTGTCTATGCTCAGTGTATTTGTATGCTCCGTGTTCCTGTTTTTCTGTTCCATGATGATAAAAGGCAAAATACTCAGCTAACATTTATTTCATCTATCTGATCGGAATATAAGAAGAACGTGTTACCTTACAGGGACTATTATACTATTATTTTTGTTGAAAGGACTAATATATACAGTTTGTTTAGTGCTGGTTGTTTTTAATGAAAGTAGGTGTTAAATCCCACCCTCTTTGCTGATGCACACATGCATTACATGGGCAGCAAGAGATTCATTTAAATTCCTTCATTGGCATGCAAATTAGTTCTCTGCAAGGTTTTGAGACTTTTCCAAAACCTTCTTTTTTTCTTATCGCTTGTGCTGTCTCTTTCATTGTCCCCGCTGTACAGGGACTGCAATAGGTTGATATTAGGCCACATCCAGGTACTTACAAGCGCTTGCATATAAAAAAATAAATGTAATGATGTAGTAAAGATCCAATTATTGTTCATTTTTTAATGCAGACATTTTTTGTCTTATATTATCAAATAGTGCAACTCTACCCTTAAAAATTATTATATAGCACACTTATAACTTTCCATTATTAACAAGTGAACCGTACATATTGACATTAATCATGAGATCTTCAAACAAACACAAAATAACACAAAATTTCAATCGGTAATAGAACATAACACAAGTAGGCGAGTCCTCAGTGAAGTGGGATCCATAGACAGAAGAAGATCCGCAACAGTCATAACACACTGGCCAAAAAACTTCTGTGATAATATTCCCACTGTTCCACAGAATAGAAAGGAAAGCACTTCACCCGGTGACATCAAACAGATATGCATATAACAGTAAATAAACTTTTATTGCTCACTGTCATACTTTATTAACCACTTCAATACAGGACATTTATACTCCTTTTCTGCCCAGACCAATGTTCAACATTCAGTGCGCTCACATTTTGAATGCCAATTACTCAGTCATGCAACACTGTACCCAAACAACATTTTTTTATCATTTTTTCACACAAATAGAGCTTTCTTTTGGTGGTATAACCTCTGGGTTTTATATTTTTTGCGACATACAGTAAGTGAAAAAAGAACAAAACGTTTGAAAAAAAAAACACTTCATTTTTATGATAAAATTTTGCAAATAAGTCATTTTTGTTCATAAATTTGGGCCAAAACCTATACTGCTACCTATCTTTCATAAATATAACCCACATCAGTGTATATTATTTGGTCTGTGTGAAAGTTAGAGAGTCTACAAGCTATGGTGCCAGTCGCTGAAAATTGATCACACCTGATGCACTGATGGCCTATCTAATTTCTTGAGGCCCTGAAATATCAGGAAAGTACAAATACCCCCCAAATGACCCCTTTTTGAAAAGTAGACATTCCAAGGTATTTAGTATGAGGCATGGCGAGTTTTTTGAAATTGTACTTTTTTCCCACAATTCTTGGGAAAATTAAGAAATTATTATTATTATTTTTTTTTTGCACAAAATTGTCGTAACAACAAGTTATTTCTCACACACAGCATATGCATTCTTCCAATTACATCCAAAAATACATTCTGCTACTCGCCCCGAGTATGGCGATACCATGTGTGTGAGACTTTTTCACAGCCTGGCCACATAGAGAGGTCCAACATGCAGGGAGCACCGTCATGTATTCTAGGAGCAGAAATTTCACATCTAATTACCTAATGACCTATTACACTTTTGAAGGCCCTGGAGCACCAGGACAATGGAATTACCAACAAAATGACCCCGTTTTGGAAAGCAAACACCCCAACGTATATGCTATGAGGCATTATGAGTCTTTTGAATGGTTAATTTTTTTCCACAAGTCTTTGAAAAACATGAAAAGAAAATGAAAAGTCTTTTATTTTTACACAAAGTGGTCAATTTATAAGATATTTCTAACACATAGCATGTACATAGCAAAAATGACCCCCTCCAAAATATATTCTGCTACTCATCCCGAGTATGGTGATACCACATAGGTGAGACTTTTACACAGCCTGGTCACATAGAGAGGTCTAACATGCAGAGAGCACCGTCAGGCGTTCTAGAAGCATAAATTACACATATGATTTTCTAACCACCTATTACAATTTTGTAGGCCCTGCAACACCAGGACAATAGAATTACCCTCAAAATGACCCCATTTTGGAAAGCAAACATCCCAACGTATATTCTATAAGGCATTATGAGTCTTTTGTATGGTTCATTTTTTTCCACAAGTCTTCGGAAAACGTGGAAAGAAAATGAAAATGTATTTTTTTTCACAAAGTGGTCAATTTATATGATATTTCGAACACATAGCATGCATATAGCAAAAATAACCCCCCAAAATATATTCTGCTACTCGTCCCTAGTATGGCAATACCACATGGGTGAGACTTTTACACAGCCTGGCCACATAGAGAGGTCCAGCATGCAGGGAGCACTGTCAGGCATTCTAGGAGCAGAAATTTCACATCTAATTTCCTAACCTCCTATTACACTTTTTAATGCCCTGGATCACCAGGACAATGGAATTACCAGACTGGTAAAAGGTACTTTGGTACTCTGATGGGCTGCAGATAGGTACTCGGTTACTCAGATGGGTTGGTGACAGGTACTCGGGTAATCTGAGGGGCAGGTGACAGGTACTCGGGTACTCTGATGGGCTGGTGACAGGTACTCGGGTACTTTGATGGGCTGGAGACAGGCACTCGGGTACTCTGATGGGCAGGTGACAGGTACTCGGGTACTCTGATGGGCTGTTGACAGGTACTCAGATGGGCAGGTGACAGGTACTTGGGTACGCTGATGGGCTGGTGACAGGTACTTGGGTAGTCAGATGGGCAAGTGATAGGTACTCGGGTACTCTGATGGGCAGGTGACAGGTACTCAGGTACTCTGATGGACTGGTAAAAGGTACTCGGGTACTCAGGTGGGCAGGTGACAGGTTCTCGGGTACTCAGATTGGCTGGTGACAGGTACTCGGGGTACCCTGATGGACTGGTAAAAGGTACTCTGATGGACAGGTGACAGGTACTCGGGTAATCTGATGGGCTGGTGACAGGTACTCTGATGGGCTGGTGACAGGTACTCGGGTACTCTAATGGGCTGGTAACAGCTACTCGGGTACTCTGATGGGCTGGTGACAGGTACTTGGGTACTCTGATGGTCTGGTGACAGGTACTTGGGTACTCTGATGGGCAGGTGACAGGTACTCAGGTACTCTGATGGGCTGGTAACAGCTACTCGGGTACTCTGATGGGTTGGTGACAGGTACTTGGGTACTCTGATGGGTTGGTGACAGGTACTCGGGTACTCTGATGCATTGGTGACAGTCACTCTGATACTCTGATGGGCTGGTGACAGGTACTCGGGTACTTTGATGGGTTGGTGACAGGTACTTAGGTACTCTGATGGGCAGGTGACAGGTACTCTGATGGGCTGATGACAGGTACTTGGGTACTTTGATGGGTTGGTGAAAGGTACTCGGGTACTCTGATGGGCTGGTGACAGGTGCTCTGAAACTCTGATGGGCTGGTGACAGGTACTCAGGTACTTTGATGGGTTGGTGACAGGTACTCGTGTACTTTGATGGGTTGGTGACAGGTACTCCGGTACTCTGATGGTTTGGTGACACGTACTCGAGTACTCAGATGGGCTGGTGACAGGTACTCATGTACTCTGATGGGTTGGTGACAGGTACTCGGGTACTCAGATTATCTTGTGACAGGTACTCGGATACTCTTATGGGTTGGTGACAGGTACTCGGGTACTAGATGGTGACAGGTACTCGGGTACTCAGGTGGGCTGGTGACAGGTACTCGGATACTCTGATGGGTTGGTGACAGGTACTCGGGTACTTTGATGGACAGGTGACAGGTACTCTGATGGGCTGTGATAGGTACTTTGATGGGGTGGTGACAGATCCTCTTTATTACTGGGGGGGATCAGTGTGCTTGGTGTGTACACTAAGCGGTAATAAGCTGTTACCGCAATCTCCTTATCACACATGATCAGTGTGTGATAGGGAGAACCCGGTAACAGCTTGTTACCACAGTTTGTTTACATCTTGTGACCGGCTGTGATTGGACACAGCCAGTCACATGGTAAAGAATCAATTTCATTGGCTCTTTACCCTGATCGGAGCTGGGCTTTGTACAAGGGACAAGCCCCAGCCCCGATCACCGCGCTGCGCGCCCTCGAGGCGTGCACGTGGATCTCAGTAGTGACCGGCTGTGATTGGAAACAGCCGGTCACGTGGTAAAGAGCCAATGGTAAAGAGCCGAGGGACATGCCCGATCCCCGATCGCCATGCTGCAGGCCCCCGGGGGCCCACAGTAGCGGCGAGAACTGGCGGACGTCATATGAAATGCGCCCAGATTGACGGAGGTTCCCTGCCGATGTCATTTTACAATGACTCGGTAGGGAAGTGGTTAAGAAAGCAATATCGTTCTTAACCATTTCAGCCCCGGAAGGAACTCCCACATTGGGACCAGAGCACTTTTTGCGATTCGGCACTGCGTTGCTTTAACTGACAATTGCGCAGTTGTGCGATGTTGTACACCAACAAAATTTGTGTCTTTTTTCCCATAATTGGAGCTTTCTTTTGATGGTATTTGATCACCTCTACTTCACTTCTGATCACCGCTATAAACAAAAAAGAGCGACAATATTGAAAAAAAAAAAACAATATTTTTTATTTTTTGCTTTAATAAATGTCCAAAAAATATATAAGAAAAAAAATGTATTCATCAGTTTTGGCCAATATATATATTTCTACATATCTGTGTTAATAAAAAATCGCAACCAGCGTTTATTGATTGGTTTGCGCAAAAGTTGCCGCGTTTACAAACCATGAGAATTCATATATGGCGTTTTTACAATTAGTTTTTTTACTAGTAATGGCGGTGATCTGCGATTTTTTCAGGACTGCGATATTGCGGCAGACATGTCAGACATTTTTGACACTTTTTGGGGACCATTGACATTTATACAGCGACCAGAAATTGAAATAGCCACTGATTACTGTATAAATGTAATTGGCAGGGAAGGGGTTAACCTGCAGGGGGCAATAGAGGGGTTAACTGAGTTCCCTAGGTGTGTTCTAACTGTATGGGGGCTGGGCTGGCAGGGGCATAAGAGATCTAACTGATCCCGATTACAGGGATCAGTAGATCTCTGTCATGCTGCCTGACAGAGCGGGGAGCTGTCGTGTTTACATCGGCAGTTCACCGCTTTTCTGTTCTAACAGACGATCGCGGGTCACTGGCAGACATCGAGTCCCCCAACCCGCGGCCCCATGCCTGATGGAGCTCCCTACATGTTGGGCCTCTGTATGTGGCTAACACTCACACATGTGGTATTGCCATACTCAGGGGGAGTAGTAGAATATATTTTGGGGTGTAATTTGTGGTATGCATATCCTGGGTGTGAGAAATAACCCGTTAACATATGACAATTTTGGGGGGGGATCTTCATTTTGCAAAGAATTGTGGGAAAAAATTACAACTTCAAAAAATTCACCATAACCCTTACTAAATGCCTTGGAATGTCTACTTTCCAAAAAGGGGTAATTTGGGGGGTATTTGTACTTTCCTGGCTTGTTAGGGGCTCAGGAAATGAGATCAGTACATCAGGTGTGATCAATATTCAGTGATTGGCACCATAGCTTGTAGACTCTATAACTTTCACAAAGACCAAATAATATACACTAAT
>BLSH010023060.1:1263576-1275660 GCA_018402905.1 Glandirana rugosa
CCCCCCAGAATCCTAAGAACGATACTCCTGTATAAACACATGGTGATAAACGAAATCCACCCAGTTTGATACTTCATCAATCTGAAATAAGGGGAACGGTCGGTTGGTTGATCGACAATTTAAACCCCCAAGAACCCACGGGGTAAAAGAGTGATAGTCATTAAATCGACGATTATCCTACACATACTGACTTCCGGATCTAAACGATAGTTCTAGCAATTCCACCCACACATTCTCCCGAACCCACCCCCTATTAGATGTTGTGAGTCCACAGGATCTCTGATCCATTTATTATGGTACTGTAAGAACCTCAAATCTTTCTGGAACCAAGTATCCAAGTTGATCTCAGAGCTCAACTCCTCACCAGGAACATTATCCCCCACCCAAGCCCTCTTACACACCCACCTTAACGATCTTGATAGCAAATCTAGGCCTTCAGTCATACACATCCTATTAGCAGCTAAATTACTGATAGTGAGAAAATGGGGCACCCAAGAACCCCCAAATTTAACAGCTAGTTGGTTGGCTGGCAAGGGGAATAAAGTCTAACTACTTCATAGTTTGACCCACCTAAAGCAAATAGTGGTACACAAATATGTCCTCATAGCAAGAATCCTAAGACCCCCCCAGGACACAGTATGTTCCCATTAGGGGTGTCGGGAGGGGTGTAGCAGAAAAGTATACATGCAAACTTCCAATTATTACTCATTTAAAGCGCTAACCTCTCCTTATTTCTTACTTCTAAGTTCTTGTCGCCTGCTTGTGGATAAATACCATGTAATATCATCAAGTGTATGTCAGATCTCTGGACACGAACAATAATGATGTTTAAGATGCTCTACTGCTTTTTTCTCTGTATTTTTGTCAAAATTAATAAAGATATTGAAAGTAAGAACAAGGTTTAGGGGGTTGTATATAGTTTTTATTGTGTTTAAAGAGGAAGTAAACTTCTCTGGTTTGTTTGTACCTATAGGTAAGCCAATAAAAAGGCTTACCTATAGGTACTGTAAATATCTCCTTAAGAGCTATTTACTGTATACGCCGCCCGTGCCGTTTCTTCAGAGCCCTGTGCCGTGACCGCGCGGGAGTGACGTCATCGTGGCTTCGGCCACTTATAGCAAACCCAGAAGAAACACCGGGGAAGATGTGACGCTGGAGGGCTTCGTTCTAAGGTAAGTATTTCATAGTGAGCTAATATGCGATGCAACCTCTTTCATTAACATTTTGGGGCAAATTTATAAATCATCGAATGTGTCATTCCCCAAACATTCATTGCAGGTGAATCAATCACTGTAAATGTACCAGGAACATACACCTGCATGTTCAACAAATGTCACATTTACTGGTTTATAAATAATCCTTTCTATGTCACAAGTTCAGCAGAGCTAGAACAGGATGTCATAAAGCACTCAAAGCTAAGTAAATCCAGACATATGATATGTCCTGAAATGAGTTTATATTTTGTCTGCTAAATATAAATGCAGAATATCAAGTACTTTTCTGTTTTGTCAGATAATTTCATTTACTGGGAAAAGTACCAGCTGCTTTAATGGGTGCTGTCAGACCTAATATGACTGTATCTTGAATCTGTTACAGAACAGGGAGTGGTTTATGTAAAATGAATTTTAGAAACTTTTCAAGGAACCCTTGATGTCATTGTTCATTGAATCAGTTCTGCCTCCCGATGCTTAGACTGTTGTGTTCTGGTGTTGTCTTTTGCAGGGATGCTGTTAGAGATTATGGAGTCCCGTACAGCCTACCTGATGGGGCCCCCTTCAACGCCACCTCTGGCCCATGCTTCATAACAAAATGCATATATTTACATATGCATGCCGGACCAATGTGTGCATTCGCAATTGTGCATGAGCACGGGGAAACGGGGGCTTTAACCACTTCAGCCCCGGAAGGATTTACCCCCTTCCTGACCAGAGCACTTTTTGAGATTCGGCACTTCGTTGCTTTAATTGACAATTGCGCGGTCGTGTGACATTTTATCCAAACAAAATTGATGTGCATTTTTCCCCACAGATAGAGCTTTCTTTTGGTGGTATTTGATCACCTCTGCAATTTTAATTTTTTGCGGTATAAACAAAAAAAGGGCGATCGTTTTGAAAAAAACAAAACAATATTTTTTACTTTTAGCTATAATACATGTCCAAAAAAATATATAAAAAAATTAATTTATTCATCAGTTTAGGCCGATATATATTCTTCTACATATATCTGATAAATAAAATCGCAAAAAGCTTTTATTGGTTAGTTTGCACAAAAGTTATCGCGTCCGCAAACCATGAGAATTGATTTATGGCATTTTTATTTATCTATTTTTTTACTGGTAATGTCGGCGATCTGCGATTTTTATCGGGACTGCGATATTGTGATGGACAGATCGGACATTTTGACACTTTTTTTGGGACCATTGACATTTACACAGCGATCAGATCTAAAAATAGCCACTGATTGTTGTATAAATGTCACTGGCAGGAAAGGGGTTAACACTAAGGGGGCAATCAAGGGGTTAAGTGTGTTCCCCCACTGTGTTCTAACTGTGTGGGGGCCGGGCTGGCAGGGACATGACAGATCTAACTGATCCCAATCACTTGGATCAGTAGATCACTGTCACATCCCTTGTTAGAACGGGGGAACCGCCGTGTTTACATCGGCAGTTTCCCATTCTTCCTCTGTAAAAGACGATCGCGGGTCACCGGTGGACATCGAGTCCGCCCAACCCACGGCCACCTGCCCGCAACTGCGGCTGCGCGAATCACCGTTTATAGATGGGGATTTGCGCAGTGGAGCCACACTGCAGCCGTCTTTCATTTGCGAGGTGGTCGGCAAGTGGTTAAAAACATTTAACATTTTATTTTATTATTTATTTTATTACATTTTTTTTCCACTGTATCTTTAATTTTTTTAATCTCTTTTATTGCTATCAGAAGAGATGAACAACATTCCTTGTGATAGCATGGGCCATGTCAGGTCCTCTTTATGGAGAGATCTGGGCTCTATTAGACCCCATGTCTCTCCTCTGGCCTCCAAAGCATCTGATCAAACCAAGATAGGTTTGATCAGATGCTTGTTCAAACCGGTAATGGCTTGTTTACATAAAAACAGAAACCTGAAATTACCAAATCCTCATCGCTTTCAGTTTCTGACATCTCACAGGAGCAACATCAGCTCCTCTCACTGTGTCCCAGGAACCGGATGCTGTTGGTCGCATCCTTACCAGGCTCCCCAATCGCGTGGGAGAGCCTGGTAAAAGCAGTGGCAGGAGGGGGGAGAAACCCCCTTCTGCCACCTGTAAAAGCAATCCAGTGACTTCTTAGCGACTTTGATTACTTTTACTTTGCGCAAAATCGCTGGGGCTAAAAAAACGATAATTCGATCATTGCTGCGGCGATGGGCGGGATTCGGTTAAAGGGGGATAGCAAGAGGGGAGGTAAAAACACAGCTCAGCTGCACATGTTCACATGTTTGTCAGTCTCGGTACATGAAGATGGGAGGTGGAGAACTCAGAATTAGGCTAGCCTTTCTTGGACAAGAGAAAACATTAGATTCCCCCATCCATGCTAAACAGCGTGGATAGATAACTCTCCCCCGCTATCCATTATATTCAGACAGCCACAGCACCTGTGCTTTTCTGAACTACTCAAACAGTGACTGATTTTATTTGGATGCAGTCACTGTTTAGCTGATAATTTTCTACCCAGCTCCTTCGATTTTTCAATGTTTTTCAAGCTGGGTGGTGCCAACAAGGCCACACGTATGAATTACCTGAAATTTGAGCTCTGTTAAAGTATTACTAAACCCACAACAGTAAAATCAGTCTGTATATGCAGCATAGCATGCTTGTTATACTCACTGTGGAACTTAAGGGGTTAATCCTCAGCATTGTTTAAAAAAGACTGTTTTATCCTGTATGCATAGATTCTTCCCTCCTGCAATGTCAATCTAAGCAAGTTTATATAATACACAACAGGGTGGTAAAGTTACACATGCTCAGTTTGATCTCTAATGCTGGATAGAACATTTCCCGTTTCAGTTGAATTGTTCAGGTCACATGATACTGACATCACACATGTGGGCGTGTATACAGGCTGTAGTGGAAATCTCCTCCTACTTGAACACACAGCTATGGACAAACTGTTCAGGTTATCAGGAAACCACGGTATACAGATCATCTCAAAAGGTATATAGTGGCAGTTTTTTAATGTAAAAAGAAGATTTATAAGCTGTGGACATGGGGGGGGGGGGGGGTGGGGGGGCGGGGGGGGGGGGTTTAGGTGAACTATTTTCATATTACTGGGTTTAGTAACACTTTACGGTAAGACTGAAAAAATGTGCAAGTCTATCACGTTTAAGCTATAGAAATTAGATAAATAAATTGTAAACCTATGTATACAGGACCCAAAAGCCATAGCTGATCCAGAGGGACATAGAAAAAATCCTATAACCGACATCTCAGCGGTCTGCCATTTTCCCTCATATTCCCGCTGCTCCATTCTATTTGTGGTGTGGCTCTAATTGCCTTATACTAATTAATTACACTGTTTCCATTCAACTTTCTACCTATGTTCTTATCATCACTTGTATACTGTATGTTTGTATATGCTCATTTTCATGTAAACCTTAATAAAAATATTGAAACAAAAAAAAAAAAACCCTATAAAACATGGTCCAATTTGCTCTAATGGGGAAACATTTCTTTCTTATCACCCCATGGCAATCCAAATACCCCTGGCTAAACAATCTACACTGTTAATATTTAAATAGAATAAGATGTATCTATTTATAAAAACAAACCTTTTATGTATTGTAGCTTACCAATTCTTAGATGTGGTGGGTGCATTTGTTTTGATTTTTCAAGCTAAGAACATGGTAACAAGTACAGAAAATGCCAACCAAGAGACTTACACATGTTAAAATAACCATTTGCCTACTGGGCACTTTTACCCCTTCCTGCCCAGGTCAATTTTTTACTTTTAGCTCTGTTGCACTTTGAATGACAATTTCATGGTCATGCTACACTGTACCTATATGAAATTGTTATTTTTTTCACACAAATAGAGCTTTCTTTTGGTGGTATTAAATAACCACTGGGGTTTTATTTTTTGCTAAATAAACCTAAAAAGACTGACATTTAAAAAAAAAATCAAAACATTTTTCATAATTTTGCAAACAGGTAATTGATGGACAATGATGAAGCGGCACTGGTGGCCACTGATGAGGCTGCACTGATAGGCAGCACTGATAGGCGGAATTGATGGGCAATTATGGGTGGCGCTGATGGGCACTGATAGGTGGCATTGATGGGCACAGATAGATGGCACTGGTGGCACTGATAGGCGGCACCAATAGGTGGCACTGACGAGCACTGATAGGCGGCACTGATCGGTGGCACTAATAGGTGGCACTGATGAGGAGGCACTGATTGGCATCACCGGTGGGCACTGATTGGCAGCACTGGTGGCCACTGTTGGGGCTGCAATAATAATCAGGACACTGATAATCTGTGCCCTGATTATCAGTGTAGATATTCCTTTCACAAAAGCCGGTTACCGACTCTCCACTGGAATTAAAATAACCATCTTGTTTTTACATCGTGAGTTCCCTTTGTTTTTCCATTTATTTTTAATGAAGTCTAAAAAGTTGCTTTATTTCCAGAAGGCATATATTTCCTATCTATACAACTAGCCTCTAAGGTGCTGGACAGTCAGTCAACTTACTACCACCCTCAGTGCTAATGCCTTAAGAGAATAGGAGATCCATGCTTGCAGGTTTTACACTGCCTTGCCCTGCCTGACTCTACCTCTCATAGTTAAGTCTATTCTAACATAGCAAGCATTGCAGGGTGAAGGTCAATCCTGACAGTTCAGCATGAGGCAGCAGAACAGCAGTATTGCTGGATTCTCACCTTCCCCTACCTCCTTCCCCAGTCCCTCACCCCATTGTACCTTCAGTGTTGATATAGTGGGGTTGTGTCTTCCTGTGTTTTGCCTGCCATACAGGTGAGGAAAGGTGAACTACCTATGTAAACAAGGCAGATCACCCTTCTGCTAGTAAGGATGACAGAGATCTTGTGTTTCTGCTAAGCAGGAACACAGATCTCTGTCTTCCTACAGTTAAATCATCCCCCACACAGAAAGAAAGCACTACCAGGGAACACATTTAACCCTTTGATTGCCCCTGTTAACCCCTTCCCTGCCAGTGTCTTTAGTACAGTGACAGTGCATTTTTTTTAGCACTGATCACTGTAATAGTGACAATGGTCCCCAATAAGTGTCACTTAGTGTCAGATTTGTCCCCTGCAATGTCACGGTCCCGCTAAAAATTGCTGATCGACACCATTACTAGTAATAAAAAAATAAAAATTAAAAAAAAATTCCATGAATCTATCCCATAGTTTGTAGACGCTATAACTTTTGTGCAGACCAATCAATACACTCTTATTGTTTTTTTTTTTACCAAACAACATAGCAGAATACATATTGGCCTAAATTGATGAAGAAATTTGATTTTTTACATTTTTTTTATTATATGTGTTTTATAGCAGAAAGTAAAAAATATTTTTTTTTTCAAAATTGTCGGTCTTTTTTTGTTTATAGCGCAAAAAATAAAAACGCAGAGGTGATCAAATACCACCAAAATAAAGCTCTATTTGTGGGGGGAAAAAGGACTTCAATGTTATTTGGATACAGCGTCGCACGACCGCACAGTTGTCAGTTAAAGCGACGCAATGCCGAATCGCAAAAAATGGCCTGGTCAGGAAGGGGTGTGAACCTTCGGATACTGAAGTGGTTAAACACAATTAAAAATTGTATATTTTTCCTATACCATAACCAATATTCACCTTTTCAGTTTAGTTCTACTTGACAGGTGTGTAGAGACTGATGTATCTAAGCAGACTGTATTTTGCCATAGTATGGTGTGTTGATAGTAGTTGTTGTAGTTGTGTCATGTTCTAACAGTATTGCCTTTTGATAAAAGTGATGTATTGTGTCATCACTGTATCTACAACTAGATTAACATGCATAAACATTATTTTTCTTGTCTACCTATTTACAATGCAATAAATAGCTACACTTATATCAGCATACATTTTGTTACAGTAATATGAAATCTAGTATATTTCTTACTTCTTATTATATTACATGCAATAAATGTTACAATTACGTGTTACATTTCCCCTGAACTATCTTTATTGTACACTGATTATTGTCCCAGAAAACAGATGTTAGGCATAGATTCAAGAATGTACGGTCACCACTGATCGCACAGCATCTAATTTGCATCTTCAGGAAAGACAAACATGTATAAAAGACTCAAAAATGGGCTGGTTTATTGGATAAATTTAGACACACCAGGCTTGTTTACTGGAAAGCTGTGACAGACTAAACTTTATTTTCTTGGGTTTTCTTGCTCATTTTTTTAATGTATGCTTTTGTGAATGTCCATAATATTAATACCACATGCATAGCTCCTGTGGGGGGCTAGCTCAATGGGGATCACCTTCCCTGGAAAAAGGCAGTCCAAATGGCAGGTTTGCTTAAAAATCTGGCTTGTAGCCAGGTTTATTTAACCACTTCAGCCCCGGAAGGATTTGCCCCCTTCCTGACCAGAGCCCTTTTTGCAATTCGGCACTGCGTCTCTTTAACTGACAATTGCGCGGTCGTGCGATGTTGTACCCAAACGAAATTTGCGTCCTTTTTTTCCCACACATAGAGCTTTCTTTTGGTGGTATTTGATCACCACTGCGTCATTTCTGATTGCTGCTATAAACAAAAGAAAAGCGACAATTTTGCAAAAAAACCCAAATTTCTTACTTTTTGCTAAAATACAAATCCCCAAAAAAAAATATAAAAAACTTTTTTTTTTCATCGGTTTTGGCCGATTTACATTCTTCCTCATATTTGTGATAAGAAAAATCGCAATCTGCGTTTATTGATTGGTTTGCGCAAAAGTGGCTGCGTTTACGGATGATGAGAATTCATTTCTGGGGTTTTTATTTATTTATTTTTTTTTACTAGTAATGGCGGCGATCTGCGATTTTTAGCGGTACTGCGATATTACAGCGGCCATGTCGAAACACTTTTTTGGGACCATTGGTATTTATACAGCGATCAGTGCTATAAAAATGCACTGATTACTGTGTAAATGCCATTGGCAGTGAAGGGGTTAACCTGCATGGGGGCACTCTAAGGGTTAACTGTGTTCCCTGGGCATATTCTAACTGTGGGGGGACTGCCCTGACTGGGGAAGGGAAGTGATCACAGCTTCCATGTAGAGGAAGGCTGTGATCACAGCACTTCCCCCCTCACAGAACGGAGGTCCTTGTTTACTTACATGGACCTCCGTTCTTTCACTCCGGGGGGGGGCATCGCGGGTAGCCGGCGGAGATCGAGTCCGCGGCACCTGCTCCCTGGCCCTCCCCGGACACATTGAGCGATCTGGCAGCCGCCGTCATATGACGGCGTTTTGCCTGGGAGAGCCATCTTGTCGCCGTCAACCTGCGGTTGACGGTCGGCAAGTGGTTAAAAGGTTGCATGTTTTAATCAAATAAACAAAAGCAGAAAATAAATCCTCACCATCCAGGCACTAACTAAACATTTCAGTATTTCCTAACTGAGCGGTGCAGGGCTTCTCCCAGACACCCACAAAACATAGACAATGCAAACCTTTTTGTCTCAGTCCATATGCAAACTTCCAAATGTCAGCTCTTTCAGGCTGATGGCTCCTGAGTTCCGGGCCAGAGCAAAACTTTCCTCTAAACCTGGTTATTTAAACCACCTGACGGCGGACTCCAGCGGACCACAAAATCCGGTACGGAACCAACTCTGCCAAGGTGGCTGGTAAAACCCGGAACGGATTCCACCTTAGTCCGCTCCAAATGAACACATGCGAGGCGACACATAGCGTCCATCTATGGCCTCGCATAACATCAATCTACCAACTCTCACTAATTTCGAGGGACTGTCCTTGAATTGGAACAAAGTCCCTCTGTCCCTCTTTCTTCCTCACTTGCCCCTCATTTTGGTCTGATCTATATAGTTGTATATAAAATGCACTATTTATCTTGTGTTTCCCAGTGCTAAACCTTTCATCCAATTTCTAAATGTTTGCAGTTGTAAATTGTCAGTATAAAGCAATAGTAGTGGTAAAATAAGCACTTGTGTGTTTAACTAATGTTTTTTTGTATAAGTCTCATTTAAGGGGGTGTGTCCTATGCCTACATACTTTTACTAATACATGTTCTTCGTTCCCATCTCAAAAAGTTGGGAGGTATGCATATGTCATAAGTCATATTTGTAAGTCAAATTATATACAGTGCATATTGGAATTTGTACAACGTTTCTGTGGACACATCTTTTGGAGGCCTTCGCTTTAGAATGTAGAAGTAAAGGGGGAAGCCTTTTTAGGCCCCCCCTTTGCCTCACGGGGCTGCAGCGTTGGCATTTCTAGGCCAACATGAGGAGAATTGAATTCCTATTGGTTAGTTAGGGTCAGGTGGTAGCAGAAGGTCCTGGAAGGTTAGGAGGTTAGGCTAGGATAGATCAATTAAAGTCAGGTGACCTTTAGAAAATTCTAGAAGCCCTTTGGGAGCTTATATAAGGGCAAACCTGACTAGATTCCTGGCCAGTCGCTAGAGAGAGGACATTGCAAAGAGCTCCTCTCCCTACCCCAAACCCCCCCCCCCCCCGTCGCAGCCTGTTTTATGTGGTGCATCCCTGCATGTTATTGGATAAAGGGGATATGTAAGGTAATGTTAAACTGAAGGGTAGTCAGCTCAAGTCTCAGTGGCTGAGCTGAGAGTAGTTTTATTTATCAGTATTTTTGATGGATTGAACTGATTGAAGCAAATAAGGTTTAATGTTTAATTAATTGTTTTAAAACCAATAAATCAGGCCGTGGCCTAATTTTGATCCAATTCTTGGGGTCAAGTTCTTTTTTATGGTTTTGAGTATGCATGTTTGGAAGTAAAAATGAGTTTTCAAGTGTTGTATTTCCGGTAAAGTCAATAAAAACATGGCATGGCAATATGACACAGCACTTAAATGAAATCAAAATTAAACTTTACAATAATGACAAAAAATTGTGTTCTAACCAAAGTGAGGCTGGGTTTACACATGTGCAGTGCGAATTGAAGCTCTGTTATCACAGCTAATTGACAAAGTAGTTGTTCAGCATTTCAAGTAAGTTTTTGATCAGGATCAGGTTTACATCAGGATCAGGCCAGGTTTACATCAGGATCAGGTCAGAATTTTATACTGTTCACAACTGAATAATATGTGCAATTTGGAAGCGTCCTCATAGGTGTCAAAGGGCCTGAATTCACACTTGAACTGGACCGCACTGCTCAGAAAACTGACAGTACTCTTTATCAATTAGCACTGATTCCACATTCTGGCTGCACCGGACATATGTCAACATTTACAATGGAAAGCAATGTTCTTTCACATGTCATGCACATTGCTCACAGGTCAAGACGCATCCAATTTGCATATGTTTAAACCTAGCCTTACACTGGTTCCCTTAAAAGCATCAGTCAGCCAAAAAATAAAGTTCCGATTATGGGTGGACTTTAACACTTAGGGACTACAGCAAAGAAAATTTCTTTCAAGTTCAAATATCACAGACTTTATAAGAGGTTGTCTGTCATTTGTTTTGCACTGTATAGAATACAACAGTATCTTGTTTTAACAGGCAGGCTTAGGTAAAAATATCAGCTATAAGCAGTTGCTGTGTACCAATAAAAACACTTGATTACTGGAATTTAAAAAACTTGTAAATACCCTTTTAACTTACCTAAACCCACAGTCAGGTGACTTTATTTGCTGAGTCTGTGTGGTGAGATCGAAGACATTCAGTTAACTAGCACTTCAAAAGAAGGTGAGAAGTGGCAGCTTCAATATTTCATGACAAAGGGGCCAGGGGTGAGGGACCAGTGAAGCCTCTTCTTTTGTGGTGAGTCAGAACTGACACCAGTGTTTTTTAAACTGTCTGCAAGAGTGGCATTTTCCCACTGAATCTAGATGTAACTAGGCAATCTTCCCAAAGATCGTAAGTGTATCAGGGCAGAGGCGTAACTAGAGCCTTCAGGACCCTGGTGCAAGAAACCATGAAGGGCCCCCCGACCTCCAGCCTGGGCCCTTCCCTCCGATCCCAGAGCCCTTCTTACTGATCCCAGGACACTTTACTCCCGCTGCGGGGGCCCTTTATTGCGGTTCTGCAGTGAATCCCTTTCACGTGTTGTGCAGTGTACCCCCTTCCTGCAGTCTTTGGCTCCACCATGGTGGCGGAACGCCAGGGCCCAGTAGCAAATGCAACCTTTGCAACACTGGTAGCTCCACCACTGGTGTCAGTGTGGATTGTGAATGGTGTCAGTCAGTAGAGCAGTGGATGGTGTCAATATGTCAGTGGACATGGTCAGTAGGTCAGTGGACAGGGTCAGTATGGCAGTGGATGTGGTCAATAGAGCAGTGGACATGGTCAGTAGGACAGTGGATGGGGTCAGTAGGACAGTGGACGGTGTCAGTAGGACCGTGGACAGGTCAGTAGGACAATGGACATGGTCAGTAGGACAGTGGATGTAGTCAGTAGGACAGTGGGTGGGTCAGTAGGAAAGTGGACGGGGTCAGTGGGACAATGGGCATAGTGAGTAGGACAGTGGATATAGTCAATAGGACAGTGGACAGGGTCAGTTATTTTTCATTTTTGTTATTTTATTTTACAATTTTATTCTTTATTATTTTTTACAATTTTTTAGGAGCTCCGTTGGGGGGGCTTTAGTGAGACATCAGGGGTCTAAGCAGACCTCTGATGTTTCACCTTTGAGGCAGAGAAAGGAGATTGAGGACACAGCCCTTAATCTCCATGTCTGCAGCCTCAGCTACACTGAATGAAGGGATAGGAAGAGCTCTGTAGAGAGTGTCTCATTCATTAATGGTACCAATCACGGTGTCTATTCAGATAAGGAAGGGGCCAGTAAATTACATATTTACCGTCCCCTTCCCCCGCTCTCCATCTTGACAGTGTGACAGGAGGGGGCAGTGGAGGGCAGTATGGGGGGCAGTGTGATGGGAGGGG